>JASAMW010001197.1:0-81536 GCA_030247985.1 Epsilonema sp. ZAB3_2
TCTGGAACCACACAGATTTTTATGCGGTTTCTTGTATTTAGTAGCCAAGGCTTCAACTTAGATGTGTCAAAGTTTCAGCAACTTGGTCCACATACTTCAGAAATTACGACCGTTTGAATCTCTGAAAGTTAAATTCGACGTTTTTTCTTTAGTATGGAGAAAAATTACGCGGTCTTATTTTTCAAGATACCTTGTTCCATGCGTTTGCTATGCTGCTACTGGGGATAATGCATGAGATACACTTTTCCTAGCATTTTGGGACATCTTTTTTCATTACGAGACTAATTTTATTTTGGACTATGCACAGGACTATGCACTAAATCGGCACTACCAGTTCGAAAAACCCTCGTTTTGACCGCCGGAGAAAAGGATGTGTTTGAGCAGCTTCCACTGGTCCTATGAAGCTAAAATTTTGTACACATCTAAGTTGAAGCCTTGGCTACTAAATACAAAAAACCGCATGAAAATCTAACGTGTGGTACCAGAGTTATATGCAAGGAAAAGTGTTCGGATTATTATGAGACACCCTGTATACTATTATTAGGTGGGGGGAATAAATAGGTGCAGCGTTCCGTACAAAAACTCCGCTAGTATACATTCCGAGGACGACGACCACGACTGTTGCCGTATTAGTAAAAATATTTTTTGATAATAAAAATGAATCAACTTTGACTGGATCATGCTCACCGCCGGCACGCAGGGAGGTTTATGTCAGGAATCAAAGCCTGTGCCTAAGACAGAGAAAGCACGGTGACGGTGGTATTCCTTGACTTTCTGTTGTAGAACGGAAGTGAAGTGCTGTACTTTCGAGTCGATGGAGTTGGGTATCTGCCGTCGCATCCGAGTGCTCAGCTTCGTGGAGAGTGTGAGCTTAGGACGACAGATCAATCTCAAGAATCCCATGCTTCGTGACATCGTCTCCAGGGAGTCATTCAGTCCGCAGTAAACAATACGCTGCGGCCACACCTTTGATATCTACTCTTATATAAATACAGTACGTAGTAAGTATGTACTGTATTGTATGTGCGTGACAATAAAAATGACTGTCGTTTTAGGCGCCTATACTCTGTGGAACTGTGCACATTCCTGCGCGGGGATCTCCAGTGTGCCAATGGTCGCCAGATCCAGAGAGGTTCTTCGACTGCCGTTCCTCTGCGAAGGCGAGTCAATCTCGTGTTGCAGAACGGCAACAATCAGCAGAATAACGGTAGGGCGCCGCCCATACAAATTACGTTGCCGTCACCAGTGGTCGGAGTTCCACTGCCTCCGCCTTCTTCTTCTCCTGTAACTCCTTCTCCATCGGCAGAGGAGCCGCGGTCCTTTCCCAGCAGCAACAACGGAAGATTTCTGCCACTGCCGGAAATTCGAGCAGCACGATTCAGACCACCTCCTCTGCCCCAAGCTCCTCCTCCTCCTCCAGCTCCATCAGTTCCAAATAGGCTGAGGCAACTCAGACCACCTCCACTGCCTGCAGAAGTACGGTAAATGCATCTAAGCCATATATCTGTACAGTATACTGACGCACGTAAACAGTGAACCAATAACGGCCGTATCTTTTTTCTTTGCTTCGTTTCCTCCTTTAGGGATTTGCCAACCGTGGTGGAGCTGGTGGAAGAGCAGTTTCCGGTCCACCCACCAGACCGGTAAGTGTACCGAAGTGTAAGTGTACCGGTGTGTACCGACCTCCAACCTACGTAATTGTATAATTTGGTGAACGTAGTATTATGCCATTATCATCAGTAGTTTGACTTTTACCTATCGTGTGATGGAAAAAATGGATGCGCTTTATTTTGTAGCGTACCTTCGGAAATACCGCAAATCAGAAGCTATTGTCTTGCTGCCAGAGAACGCCTGAAATCGGTCAATCTTGCTATCAACTTTGCGATTACGATAAAGGGCTAACTCGAAAAATGGTACTGTACGCACGCAACCACAATATCCATCCTTTTCTTCTGCCAGCCCATCATCCATGCGCACTTATAATTCGGAATTTGTGGTGCCTCTTTCATTTTAGTTGATCAAGACTTATCGTGAAGGCGCCTGTGGCCTGGAGGCGGTGCAGCCGTATTTATCCTGTGCAACGTCTGATGCGGATCACTCTTCGTGCTGTGCGGCTGCAGGATTGCGCAGTTTTAATCAGGGCATATGCATGGGCGTCTGCAACCCCGCGCAGGGCTTTCCTGAACTCACCGTCCACGGCGTTAAAATACTCGCATGCATACGAAAAATCAGCGAGATCAAATCCTGCTGGAAAAACCACAAAGAACTCAACTGAACGGCGAACTGCTGAAGACGCGACGCAGCCCACCTCTGCACAAGTACAATGTATTTTTGCTCGGCTCAATAGAAGCCCCACAGGAACCCTGCCATGCCTCGAGACTTCTGTTGTCGTTGGAGATTTTGTGAAGCTGTGAACTTTGTGCATAACTTCACGTAGAAACACAATTACGTACACTATAACTTATTGATCATCAGTCTGATTATTTTTGGGATCCTTGTTGTGTGAAATTGTATCTCGTGTCCATTGGAAATTGAAAACTTCTTTTTATTTCTTCCACTACATTAAGAACTGCATATACACCAACTGCCGCTGTCGAATTTGGTGGATTGCGGGTTATACCGTCACACTTTGAATTCACGTAAAATAGAAAACAAACATACGACTCCGTGACAATAAAAAAAGGACACCGCAACTATATTGTATGTACGTACGTGCATAACATACGCAAATGAGTACACAAGGCTACGGTACGCCATCAGGTACAGACAGACAGCTGGTGACGAGATGAGTAACTCACGGACAACATATAGAAGTTTAGCAACGTGTAGGCAAAAGGCGCTAATAATACCAAGCAAAGTAGTCGTTGCTTTACACGCAGAAACGCCATCACATTTATCACCAATCATCACTTGGGTTCATCTACAGAACATCGTCAAAGCCAGCAAACGCCAAAAAGCGCCACCCCTTGAAACTGTGAGCGGAGGGAGCGTTCTTATAATAGCTACAATATGGAGCGCACAGGGAACAGCTTTCCCTGCATTTGCGCTACTTGTCAAAAACTCACTCCTACTGTCACCTGGCTCATCTGCAAAGCACCTCCACAGCATGACGAAATCCTTGATAGAGAAGATAAAATAGTGCCCTACCCTAAAAGACCAACATGTCATCGTCTCCATTCAACCACTGATGAGACAAAAGCATACGCGGCACAATAACATACCACACCACATACTGTAGCAAGTATAAATATTATAGTATTTCACCCAGTCCTTCCAGCGAAAAGCAAATAGTACGAAACGAACTATCAATACCATCGTAATAACGCGTTCGTTCTGTACATACAAGTACAATAATTCACAAAACGTAATAGGTACTATTGTCGTATAAAAGTACGACAACGAAACAACCTCAAATACGCCGCTTTTATGTAGCTCACTCAATGATCTACTTGTAGAAACTGACGAAAAACCCGCTCCTCAACCTTGCGCAGCGACTCACTCTTCCCAATTTTAAGCCTCCTCAAGAGTCCAATATCACTGAACTGAATAGCGACCTTAAAAGTCATAATCAACAAAACAGAGCATTCGTCCAGCCAGGTACCCAAGTGCACCGAACCGACGATGAACAGCGAGCAACCGAACCGTCCATTGTCCAATCCAAACCACACGCACGCACATCACGAATAGAAGCCATAGATGGTGTGAGTCATTGCTGTTGAGGGGTTGATTGGGTGGCTGCGACTGCGGTGGCGCCAGCACTGGCAGCGACGGGCGGCTGTAGCGGCGCGGTGACGACGAGGGGGGCAGCCTGGGGCTGCTGAGAGCAGGAGGCGGCGGCGGCGGAGGAGGAGGAGGAGGAGGCGAGTTGCAGCAGAATGTCGGCCGGCGCGTGCTCACGCAACACCGCGTTCTCCGTCTCCAGCACCAACACCTTCTTCTCCAACTCGCCTATCTTGGACCGCAGAGACTCCATCTCTTCACGCACAGCGTACATCAAGTGAGTCTTCACCAGATCCTACAAATATCAATTACTTACTATGTACACCCGGTAAGTACAGTAGAGTACGCACAAGAACGCGCGTTGCAATGTACTGTGCAGACAAATCGAAAGGCAGCAAAGGAATAGGTAGTAATATGAATGTATACGTAGCGACGTATACAAACATGTATGTACTGTACTGTGTAATCTGCATTGTGTTTGTTAGGAGTACTACTTTACCATTGCTTGCTCAATCTTGTTGTCGATTGCCACAATGTTCGTCCCGCCAGCGCCTCCAGGACTGAAACAGAGGAAAACAATTCAATTTTCTCACGGGAAATACGCAGGACGTCAGAATACAGAACGGCTAACTCATAATCCCAAAAGCATGTGACAAGAAGCTAGTCAACAAGATAACGTCAACCCATCGTTCGCTTCACTTCACACATAAGTACACACAGCCAGTGTCCAATATCACACGTTCACTCTGCACTGATCACTCACTTTTTCGCTGCCATTGAAAAACAACGGCGTGTATATGCAATCAAATTGACAGAGGGACATTACTTGTTGAAGAAGACTGTCTCTTTGGCGTATCCACTCGTGTACGGCTTCGGCATGTTAGCAAAAGATTACAAGCCAATTCAATTCAATTCACCGGTAGCAAAAGCTTCGAACCCGTCCCGTCCACCGAAAAAAACCAGAATGGACTGGTTAGCAACGGCAATTAGTAGGTAATTTTAAAGCAAAAGAGCACAAATGTTACGTGCCACCCACGGCGCATCGGCATGAATAGCACAGAATACCTGTGTCACCAAACGCAGTCAGTAGGTTAGTAGTAGTCAGAACTATCACAGTTTATTATAGTGGTGGCTTTTCCCCTATCACCGAGTTGAATGAATACAACGGTTCAGTTATAGACAGTTCCACTTTTTCCGCAGCTGATGGATAAGCGACGGTTTCTAGGGCAGCAATCGGAGGCGATTATTTGCTGAGGACTGGAAGCCAGGCGGATTAAAATGAAAAGGCAATCAGACGCGAGACTTCATTAGAGACCTCGGCAATAATTACACCGACCAAATGACGTGGAACTGCGACAGTATCTGGGCAAGAAAGGAAAAACGCAGCTCACAGAATAGTGTCAGTCAGCTGGCTGGTGAATCGACGCAGTGTCAGTCAGTAAGGAAAAGCTGTACAAAACGCAACCGTACCATGCATACAGTACGTACACAGGAAGTGCTGAATGTCGCTTGATGAGGGAGAAGAGAGGCAACACTGTGGTTGACCCACGGAGCCTACAGGAATGCGCAAGAGCAGCAGCTGGCCTGGCTGACTGCCCCTGAGGTCCCTGCTCGTCTATCCACTAAAATTAGATCCATTAGAGCTACATTCAAGCTGGTTCAGCTTCCGATAGATACTTAAAGGCAAGGGGTCCCCTACACCGACTTTCGAATTTAAAGTTCAAACCAATTTTATCATAAACTACATTTTTAACCGAGTCTTTTGCAAAAAAACCGCTTTTCAAAATTCCTATCCGTTCATGAGTTATTCCAAGATAAAAATCGATAAATTTCAGTATTGAAGCGGTCCTCGGGAACCACTACGGTAGTTAACTACGTAGTTAACTACCGTAGTGGTTCCCAACTCCGTCTTCAGTACTGAACTTGACTGAACTTTGCACACCGACAACTCGTGAACGGATAGGAATTTTGAAAAGCGGTTTTTTGCAAAAGACTCGGTTAAAAATGTAGTTTATGATAAAATTGGTTTGAACTTTAAATTCGAAAGTCGGTGCAGGGGACCCCTTGCCTTTAACTTAGATCCCCAGTTATCAGAGACTTCTTCACGAGATTCTGCTAACAATAATCAAGATAAAATCTATTAGGCACACCTCTACCCAAATCTAATGGATCATAAGACCTATGTGACACTTGTACTTATTTATTGTAGGAAGAAATATTGTACGTAAATTGAAGGACGAAATCCCTGCCATGGTAGGTGTTCTCGAAACTGTACTCCCTCACACAATAAACTCAATCGCGTGACCGATGATGAAGTTAACTTACTGATACGCTTGACTTAGCAAACCTAAGTACTCAACACCGTGCAAGTACGACTCTCATCAAAACATGGATTTCGGAAACATGCCTGACAAACAACTCTGTAGGTACAGCATACTGTGAAGCCCATACAAGTATGTATATCTTGTAGCGAAGCGTTAGGACCATATGCACATGCGCAACATTAGCGGAAGTTCTCTGGAAACTTCTCTAATCCACTTAGCCGAGAACAACGAAGGCTCATGACACGCCGCCACGTCCTCGCCTCTCAACTCCTAGCACACTGACTCAGACACAGAGCCCAGAGCTCCCCCGTCGGCTACAACTGCACGCCTCGTCTTCCTGTGTTACTCAAAACTGATTGCCACTGTTACCATAGCAAAAACGAATTTCGCACCATCACGTGTGTGTTGCCTGTGTATCTATGTACCTACGCAAGCAGATGCGGCGAAGGATAGACATCTCAATAAGGTAGCTGCTCTATAGAGCCTGTGACATTTCAACATGCATTAGCCCCGGTAATCTACCCAAGAGCCCCATCCAATCTGAAGCAATCTTCAAGCAGTGCCCAGACTACAACACGGATGCATTCGAATAAATAAATAATTACAATCAAATAGAAACCCTAAAGCTTGAGGCTGAAACAAATATCTAAACAGACCGAGTATGATCATTCACATGTACATATCTTGAACAAACTAGAGGACGCCGAGTGATAGCGAGCGAAGATGCCCGGGCAAAACACGCACCTCATCAGAGTTGAAGAAGCATTGACGGCTGCTGAAGTTGGAGTCTCGTGATGCCTGCAGCAGTAGTCTGAGAAGCAAGAGCACATGACCATGGGATGAAGCCACTCGCTAGCAACGTGTTTCGCATAGTAAACGGAGTTAAAACTGGGCAAAAAGCATCGATTTTTTCCACCCAAGTCCCGGCGGAAATTTTTTAGGAGGATCCAGCAGAAACGGTGGCTGGCGACAAGGCGCCTCAGGTTCGCATTTCTCGCCCCGCTGAGCTGATGCCAACCAGTGCAGCAGCCTGCTTGCTTTCACTCTTTCCTCACCGTCAGCAAAGGGGGAAGTTAGAACACAATGCATGCGTATACGTGCTTCCGCATAGGCAAGACAATAACTGGCGACATCCGAGGCCTCATTCATCAGCAAACTTCTCTACTTACTTATTTACTTTCAATCTCTTTTCCTTTTGCGTCAGCAGAATATTGGTGGACATACGCGAGACCGCATTACGTAACCCATTCACACAGCGACACACATACGCGCTGCTGTGGACACGTAAACAATAACAACGACACCACGATCCATGAACACAGTTCCACCACACACGGTATACTATCAACACATTAGAATACCCATTCACTAAATCGCACCTCGCTCATTCACGCCGTTCACAATCTATGGTATCTTGTTGCAGGTCACTCTGTCCAAAGGATGAACTTACCGATCGACGCAGAACGTTTTCACCCAGGTGTAGATGCCCAACCAGGAATCTCTGTAAGCCGGCGAGAAAGGCGGCGAGGTCGGATGATGACCATCCTGCAATGGTAGCGGATGTCCGGGCAGATATCCCGGATAGAGTACTTCCATATTACCACCGATCGGTGAAGACGACATGATACTACTGTAGCCCGTGTCCCAATAACACCATCGACTTATTGGCGCTGTTAACTACTTTCAAAATAGAAAACAAGGTAATCAGTCGTGCAATCAATTGCTTGGCACGCGCGACGCATACGCTCCAAAACAGCTCAAAGAACAGCAGGCGCCAAAAAGGCTTCAGAAAGATGAAGCTAATAATAATAGACTTGTTTGTTGTTTTTGAAACTTCCCAATACGTCGTACCTATCGTATTGCGATCGGATCCTTAGGGCCTGGCCTAGTGAGTAAGGAACAATGCGGTCATAGAAAACTTAGTGAATAAGTGCCGGACGGATCAGAGTAAGCAGCAAAGAGAAGAGGAAAGAAGCACTAGGGCGTCCGTCGCCTCGCTTCTTCGGGTAAACGGCCGACTGCTTCAACTCTCTCGATACTTCCGGCTCTTGTTCACACTTGCAGCTGCCATCAAACCGACCACAAACTGGCACGCTTGCTTGTTCTCCTCAACCACTGATAAAAGAGAAAATATGCAATAGCAAGGAGTGATGAGAAAGAATCAAAGAAAGGGAAAGGGGATCGGGCAGATTACGAGACGAGGTACGTACGTATGTATGTACAGCACATAGACGAGGCGACTGAGGAGGCACTCATTCTTTATCCTTTCCTCTACCTCAAACACAACTTATGCCACTCGTATCTGGGCCAGATGAAAGCAGCTAAAAACAGATTCAAATAGCAAGAAATACGAGAGTTGGGACCTGCTTCTGAGACGCAGAAAAACTGATCGCTGACAGCTGAGCTAACCAGCCGCCAAAAGGAACGACGCGACCTGGGGGGAAGTGCGCAGATGTATCCGTTTGATGAGTAAATACAGCGCATAGAACCAGAGAGGGCCAGAACAAAAAACTTTGGTTTCCTACCACCAACTGCTGCGGAATGCCAGCCAAACTTGCGTCAAAGAAATAGCAGGATTAGATACTGACAAGGAATAATAGAAAATTTGTGATCAACGACCGAAATACAACTGCAGCATAACCTTTGTTGACAGCTTCATCTAGTATTCCAACAGCAAAAGCAAATAGCAATAAACGGTGGGGCTTACGCAAACAAGGTTTTTGCCGCTGCAGTGCAAACCTACGCACGGGGAATGGCAACACAGATACCGAGAGAGGCCAGGTAAGGTGACAGCATGGCAAAAGCTGAGAGATAGGCTAGATCCCAGATGAACGCTGAAGAGACACAATGTCTGGCTGGCAATAGCAGACCCAGACGCCAGCCTGACCGAATAAGTTTGTGCAAATCGCAAGAAGCACCGTTCAGCGCATGCATAGGGTATCGTATCTGTTCCGTACATACAACAAAGCACGCAGGTAGGTAGAAGCAGAAAACAACTTTGCCATGTGCAACCGCGCCCCAAGCCACACCCATATTTCATGGCTGTCTGCAGAATGCTCATCTGACATGCAGCTTCAACTCAAAGGTACGTACAGTACATACAACTCAGGCCCACTCATACGTACTTTCACATACGTCTACTGTATGCATGCAGGTGAACAGTATCAGCAAAAACACTAGAGCAATCGTCACGAACAGTCGAAAACAAAACGTTCTGTCTATCACCTAATCCCGATGGTGGGTCGCCGAACAGCATTTGTGGTACTATAGATAGCTTTGCAATTTTTTAAAAGGTTACCTATAACTACGTGCCTCTGGCATACAGTACAGCCAGTAGAGCAAGGAGCCTTTATCATGCCAGTACCGTCTCGTATGTACGCAGACACCAGTCGAGTGCTCCTGTAAGCGGAAAATGGAGATAATTTTTTCTTCCTGTGGTGCCTTGTGCAAACAAACAACCACCGTCGTAAAAGCATCTGGGCTGCAAACAGTGCAGTGTCAGCAGGTCTGGGGGGATGGGTCGAGTGAGGAGCTAATGGCTTTCAAGCTAATTGCGTCATTCACATGGCGTGCTACGCATACAAAACCCCACTCCTTAGACCATATGGCGACACCGTTTAGCCCAAGCACCGGATCTTCACGAGACAGAACCGAACGCGATAAGTTTGTTGCAGCAAGGAAAAAACGCCCAAAAAGCTCCGGTGTTCGTCTTTAGCTAACATAAATAGCAACTATAGATGGATGGGCTAACAAACTATGATGATTATCGAACGGTGTGCTACACAAACTATGGAGAAAAGCTGCGAAAACTTTCAACAAAAGCAGACAAAAGAGCTACATAACGCACCTTGAATGCAGCTGGGAGAAAACATTTTCAGTGCAACATTCACACACAAAAGAATTGCAGTGGTTGAATCAGTTTGAGAACAGACAAATCAAACATAGACAACCAAACTCAAACAGCACCCAACATTATGTGTACAAAATGTAAGGCAAAGGTACACATTTACACCAACGCAAATTACATACACAGCATGCCCAGATAGCTAAGGTTGACAAAGCGCTCCAAGGAGGTTCGACGTTTGTTTCAGAAGAATACAGCAACCAAGCAAAGTCTAGACTAATACACATACATATGTACATAACGCCCATTCCAGGTGGGGATATCCACTGTACGGTACATTCCTAACCAATGCACTTTGCAGCTTCAACGCAGCTCTGCGGCACAGCTGCTCTATTCAGCTGAAGGATGGGACGCGATAGAAAAAGAAGCTTGTAATAAAATGGGCAGATGTCAAGCCGTACCAGGCACATTAAATTTGGCCCAGACACTATCGTATCCGGATGAGCAGCGCAACTCTCCGGCATTTGATTTTCCAAAAACTAATAAAAGATAAACGACAAGAGGAAGAAAAAGCATGATAGATTTATGCAAACACTTCCTTGCCAGCAAACCTACTAGAGCATATGTATGACACAGCTTTATGCAGCGCCGTATCAAATTGCACCCCATTCAGCCAACGAGCCCTGATTGTACTATCCGGAACAGTTCACCGTTCAGTTACAGGGGTGCGGCATCGTGCAAAAAATCGACTGCGTCAGCTGCCGTAGATGGCGAAATGGGGAACTTTTTTAGGCGAACAAAACCACGACGACGTTCAAACAGGGCCCGAAGACGCGCAAAGATCTTGACAGGATACACGATGACTACTCGTACACAACGCAGAAATTTAACGAAGACCTTGAAATAATCATGAACGAAACGCCGCTGAGAAATGCATACCTACAATATATCGGCATCTCGATGAGACACACAGCAGCAATTCCTACGCATCAAAACGATCACGCACGAACATGCAGGCATGAACACACCCTAACCACGGAAAAACAAATCAGAATCCAGGTGCAGCATATACTACTACACGAGGGAGCAGCGTTGTTGCGCTGCTTGCTTGAGAATAGAATTCGAGTCAAAGATCCGAACTTTCAACAGATCGAAATGCCGTTCTCATCTCAGTTGGCACAAAAAAATTGCCCTTAGCAGTCAACAGCACAGTACGTAATGTATAGCAGACTGCTCGAGACGTTCGGTTCCAAGTCACGTGAAGCATTCCAAGGATACCGAACTGCATTCCATTCGCCTGTAGAGGGTCAGACATCATTTGTGAAGAGCTGAGAAAAAGATAAGCTAACCGGAAGCAGCTGTTTTGCCATCGAGTGACATATCCCGAGCAAGAAACCTTTTGAACCCTGCGAAGAAAGAATTATGGCGCAATGCGCTTTTGGCGCGTTCTCAGCGCAATCTAGAATGCAAGAAAATAGGCTACCACATTGGCATGTGGCACTGATGCGAGCTTTACACAACCGCCCACGGCCAGCTCCTCAGCAAAAAAATCCGCAGCTTCTCAGAATTACCTCATGAAAAGACGTCACAATTTCACGCTTCTCGCACAAATGTTAGAACGTAATGTATAAGACTTTAAAGGTTACCCATTGACTTCTGCTACATAATACACTGTATGCACGCCACCACACCACTTTACACACTTTGTACGCTTCGTTCATTCACTCTGCACAGCTGCAGCGCCCTCTGCTCGCTCACACCACAAACACACCAGCCCGTATTTATGCGGGCGCCATCATCTTCCATCCCGCCACACAAGACTTTTTCACTCTGTACACGTGTGTAAGAAACTCATCACTTACACTACACATGCTACATGCTTTTGTCAATATTGGTGCCCATTGCACGAAAAAGACGACCCAACCTGCTGCAAACAGGGACGAGCGATTCTGACAATGAATAAGATTGTCGTTTTGGCAGGAGACTTCCTTCAAATCTGTTGCCTTCAACTGCGGCTGTCATAAAGCTGCGATCAAGGCTAAAGCTCCTGTAGTTATTCCATCGAGTCTGATGCCCGCTTGAGTCTTGCACAACTGATGCGGAGCGCAAAATCAGAGCTTTGTACATGGGCTCATTGCAGCGACCGCACGTACCAGCTTGATACACCGCCACACTTGGTAGTGGAGGCATGGCGTCGCCAACACCACTTTCCTCTTCAATAGCGGAATCAACACCAGAGCAGGCGCGGTAAAATTCCCTTGCCATCAGAAATATAAAGCTAGAAGTCCTGCATTATATAGATTGGGCATTACCAAATATTTGGCACTGGTCCATCAGAACTGAAAAACATCAGTGTATTAGACTTCAAACATAATCGAAATTGAGCAGGAAGTTGAAAAGTATGACACGACCAATGGCAGTGGCTTCGCACACTTTTGGCATACAAAAAGCAAAATTTGGCAGTCGCATAAATGACAATTTGGCAACAGTCGCCTGCAGTTGAAGGCAACATGCAACATAGGTACAGGAACGTGTGTGCGTAGGTGGATATTGGGCGGTGCTAACAATACATGGCAGCAGCACAAAACTCAGCCACCAATCACGAAGAATGGGATGGAGAAGTAGCACCATGACCACCACTCAGCCACGGAAACAAGTTTCTTGATTCGCATCAGCAATCCGCAGTAGTGTAGTTCCTTCTTCTCCTTCCAAAATGGGAGGAAGCAGGTGTTAGATGTTGTGTGGTGCTGAAGAAGCTAAAGCGCAAACGTATGCTGGCCGAGGTATAACCACCCAGTAAAGCAAGCACTGAGCGTACACTTTCCATTCGCCAGCAAACGTGACTTTTGAGCATAGAAATGTCAGGAAAGGGCAAGAGGCATCTGCTCCCGATCATATCTTCAGCGATACCACCGCCATTATTCAGCCCTGCTGCCAACAGCTTTGCTTGTCAGCATCAACAGCTGATATCTCTGCACCGGCATTTGCTCCACCGTGTTCCTTTCCACTGTCATCTTCTCTTAGCATAAGAAAACAATAACTTCCATAGTGGCTCTGCGCAGATACACAGCAGGTGAGTGGCGAAGTGTGAGGGTAGCACTAAAAGAGAGTGGGCGCCGACTTTTATGACGGGCGTAAAGACTAAAGAGTATTTTGGCGGAAATCCAATACCACCTACTCTACTTCAATAATACGGCGCCAGGAGTAGGGCGCAGTTGCACCATAGTATTGTACATTTCGCATGCGTGCGTATACAATATGCGCACCAGGTCTCAAACGCATGCCATTGCCTAGAACAATATGCTGAGTGCCTGCAGCGCATAACACAGTACTGCAACGTATGCAGTTGTGTGCGCCAACTCTTTGTAAAGGCGGTTTCATTTAGATTATTAGGCCAGGGTACCGGCGCATGACTGGAAGCTGAAGTTGTACCAAACAACAACAAACTTGCAGCATTGTTTTGCTCCGCCAGTGATGTACAATACGTCATCTCCTGTTTTGCTCGGCTTGCAACTGCGACCATCATAATGCATCACCGTACTAAGAGCACGCGTGTACGTATGCATACGTACTCCACATATGTACGTAGGTACGCAGGTATGTGTACATACTCGTTACTCCCTCGTCGTTTTCAGAAATCAAGTGCTCTGCCAACAAAACAACTAAACGACGGTGACGGTCCCCACACTACACAGTTGGAGAAAAGTGCAGTATCAAATGCGCACAACGTAAAGTGCACACCGCTGCTTATTCAGGATTGCCGCCATTCCGTTCTTCACTGCATGAATATCATGTACATACAATAATATACGTTAGTGTGCAGGCAGAGCAGAGTATGTACGCATGGCAGTTGGTCGAACAAAAAACTTGGTGCCAGTGAATGACAGCCGCCTATCTGCTTCTCGTGTCTTGTTGGCTCTAAGCCATGTGACAGCACAACATAAATAAATAAAGACGTGCACAGGACATTCAACAGGATACGTATGTATGCTACGTACGCACTACGCACACAACAGTACACCCCCTCCCCTCCTGCACACTCAGCTAGCGAACGCAATTGCTCTCTCTCTCACTCATCACTGTCAAAAAGTCGCTCTCCTCGCATGATGCAAACCGCACCAGCTAGAACACTAGAATTAACTCTTGGTGATCCTATAGGATGGGAAAAATGTAATGTAAGTTAGACGGTTTGAAAAAGCAAAAAAATAACATGCAATGCAAAAAATAACAATTATTATTATTAGCCTATCCTATCTCGTACAAACTTGCACCCGCAAAATCTCGTCTGTTTTCTAATGCTCACGGAAATAATGGTCTTTCCACCATCTCTCGTAGCCCACAGGAAAAAACCATTATCCGCGTGAGCATTAGAAATCATATAGGCCATTCATGGCCCTTCTTGTCACATGCCAAACTAATGTACGTAAAAGAAATGGTAATAGCAGTAGCTTACTTGTCGATGACTCTTTCGACGGCTTGAAGGGTGTCTGAGAAGAAGGCGGGGTTCTGGGGACTGCCGGCGGGAGGGATGGTGCCCGGCAGCATGTGCTCTAGTCGCGACAGGGGAGGCGGGAAATCGGGCGGAATAATCACGCCGAGTGGCGCCTGCTGCTGCGGCGTCACTCTGCTGGGCGGGACGGCGAGCGTGGAGAGGAGGGCGTTGGCCGCCACCGCCGCCGCCGCGGAGGAAGAGACGCCGCCGGCGGCGCCAGCTGGCATCGTGAAGATGGCGGCGGCCGGCGGCGCGCTTTGACCCCGACTCACCAGGGCGGGGTCCAGGGCGGCGGCGGCGGCGATGACGGGAGAGACGGAAGAGGAGGAGGGACTGGGCTGGGGAGAGTGAGCTGCGCGGAAAGAGACGGAGGGCGAGACGGAGCCGGGCGAGGCGGAGGAGGAGACGGAGACGAAGGCCGGCAGCGACGTCACCACCACCGGCACACCGCCCGCCGCCGTACCCACGAAAGAACTCGGCACTTGAGCAGCCTACCAACACACACACACACACACATAGGAAAACCGGCTAGCTGTCATCATCAAAAGGGGATATTGTGTGACTGAGGTCATCCGGGTGTGTAGTCAAATGGTTAAGACGATCGGCTGGAACTCGAGAGGTCCAGGGTTCGATTCCCTGGCACATCTGGCAAATTTTCCTTCTCGACGGCATTCTATTGCTCAGCCACGGAAATGGTGGGCGTTGCCGCCATCTTTTGTACAAGAGACTGCCAATTCCGCGTGATCATGACCAGAGAAACCATTAGAGGTAGCAGGAGCAGCCTCACCTTGGCGGCGGAAATCACAACTCGTTCCGGGGAGGAGGCGGAGGGCGTGGAAGGAGGGAGGGGCGACTGCGGGACGAGCATTTCTTCCTCGTCCGTCGTCGTCCTCACCACCACCGTCGGCCCACCAGCCGTCGTCTTGTCGCTCTGCCGCCTTCGCAGTCCTTGCTGCGGATCCGCCGGCACCTCCATCGGCGCCTTCTTCTGCTCTTTCATCGACGAGCTCCTCGCCGCCGGCAGCGAAACGCGAGACTGCGCAGAAGGAGCCGGCTTCTCGCTCATCTCCGGAACTGGCGACAGATCGCTGCCAGCAGTCGCCGCCCCCGCACCCCCGCCGCCTTTGCTGCTTATCGTCGGCGCCGCTAGGGGGCGTTCCGGGGACGAGGAAGATTCCGTAGTGGTAGAAGCTGCGCCGCCGCCGACAGCAGTACTGGAGGGCGAGTCCGTCTTGCTTACTGGCTGTACTGTGAAGCGGGAAGCGGCGCCGGCGGGCACAGCGGAGGGGGTCGCAGGCACAGGCACAGCAGTCGGCGTTTTCGCCTCACCGCCGCTGGATGACATGGCCACTGCTTCCATTTGCTGCTGCACGCTAGTCCCTCCTATGCCTCCCCCGTCTTGCGTACCCTATAAACAAAGGAAGATAACACAATCACTAATTCCCAACCTTTCCAGCAAGAGAAAGAGACGAGGTGCGGCCCAAATTATCCCCCTTTTCCGTCCTGCCCGAATTACTCCACCGCACTACTAGGTATATGTAAGATCCGCTAAGCGTCCACGTTCGAAACCAAAGAGTGTAAATGTAGTCAGGCGCGTCACCTGTGGTGTGGTGGGGACACTGCTGGCTTGCTGCTGCTGCAGTGGGGGGCCAGTGGGAGGGGCTTCCGGCGTTTTTGCTCCTCTGCTCTGCTCCGCCTGCGTGAGTAGACTGTCCAGGGTGCTCTCCTGTCCGCCGGGCACGTGTACGCTGCTGGCGTTGCTGCTGCTGCCCGAGTGGCGGCCCTTCTTGCCCTCCGTGAAGTCGATCATCTCGTCCTTGGCGCTGGTGGCGGCCGGCGGCTCCTTCCGCTGCGCCCCCTCCGGCACTGGCTTGAAGTCGTAACAGCCCCATCGTCCACGACCAAACTTCGTATCCAGAGATATCTTCTGCAACACCCATGCTCCGTATAACTACGTGCCCGTCCGTATGCATACTGTACATACCCACTTATGTATTTACACGGGCGATCCTGAACAGTTGAATATCAACACCCCCACCCCTCTTCGTGAAGAATTACGTATGCTATGCGTGTGAGAGGTTCTCCTACCTGAAAACGTCGTCCTGTTTTTCCGGTGCTTCCGACGGACACGAGTAGATGATTGAGCTGAGTGGAGCTGCCTTCCGACGACATCATACCGACTGCAGTCGCCGGGGAAGGAGCAACGGAGGCAGCGGCGGCGGCTAGAGCAGCCTGCAGCAACGGCGACTTCCTGCCGTCTGCACCAGTGTCCATCGGCGTAGAAAGCGAGGACGGCGTGTTGGGCGGAACCGTATAAGCAGCCGCCGAACTGTCCGGACGCTCTTCGCCTACGCAAAACACGCACAATACGTCATGCAGCATGAATGCACGGACATCCAACAATGTACTAGTGTTGTCTTTTACGCCTCTCATGCTCCCTTCTTTCGCCCGCCCCTCCTGCTTATAACGATAAGGCTAATGAAATACGTACTACACACGCACTACGGAGAGCACGCTGAGCAACATTCGATGATGTACGGTTACGCTGAAGCGGCAATCTCTTTTTGCCAATATAGTAGTACTGGCAGTAGTACGGAGAACGGCACGCTTTTCCTTCTAGCTCCTACTATTCTCTCGCATAATCTGCAAAAGCTCAAAGGATTGCTGCTATACTGCATTTCGATTAACCCCTAGGCTTTTTTGCAAAGGATTAGCCCCCGCTTGAAAAAAAAACCGCTGCACTCCTTTATTCATCCATCAGGTTCACAGAGAAACCAGAGAATAGAAGGCTGCTACCAGCAAGTGTTGCCTACAGTTGCGTGTCTTTCTTTCCTCCTACTACTGTTCGTTATGCTTGGCTCTGGCTTCCTGAAGGCTGTGTTCGATGTGGATAAGTATAATGCCAAGCTGCACGAACTGTTGTTATTGATGATTGACGTCAAAAGCTGAGGGGGCGCGTCAACTCTATAGCAAGCTTCAACACGATCTCGAAACAGTACAGCCAGCAGACGACAGATTGTAAGCAGGACAGTTGTTGCCAAGCCAAGCGTGCAAGCTGTGCAGCCCCATATCCCACTGTACGTACAAACACTCAAAGTAGAGAGACTTGGAGAGATCATAAGCACTTTTTACACCGAGAAAATGGCGACTAGTGGCAACGGCATAAAATGCGGGAGCTGAAAACTCATCTGAGACAGCTGAACAGTGTGTGTGTGTATGCAAACGTAGGCTTATTAACGCCGAGTAATACCAGTACGTAATATGTACATATCGCGGAACTTATATACTATGTATTGGTATAGGAAATATGTATGCACTCAGGAGGTTATAGGCGCAATATTGGAGGGGAAGAAGCGCAAAAGGCCGCCAGGCGCACTTTAGCCTAGGCGCAACAGCGCAGACTAAACGAAATGTTTAGAAATTGAATTCCGACCAGCCTGGGCTAGGCCAAGCCTTCTCCATAGCCGTGAAGACCGCGGGGAACCCAACCCGGATAACAAACCAAAAGGAAGAAGAGAGAAAGCGAAAGAAACAGCTTTCCTGCTGACTGCTCCCACACAAACATCAACACAATTGCGTCTTGCTGCATACACAAACATGTTCAGTCAGTCATGCTCGTGAGGCATGTACGGTATCTACATTATATCATAGCACCAAACCTACCCACGTGTGTAAGTAGTCATGCACGTACAACGCATAGGCTACCAACGCTGCGCATCTCAAACAGTAGGCTAGAATACGCACCATCCGGTTGAGTCAGAGTAGGGGAATAAGCACTAACTAACAACTGATGAACTCATGTGTGTACGTAGCCTCGACCTCGCTCAGGTTTGCAACCGAACGAACGCAACGCACAACAGACAACAGCCGCGCAAGGACCTAGACACAGAAAAATACAGCGCAGATTCACCGAAAGACTGGGAAATTCGCGAGACTTTGGGTAGAATGAAGGGACATGTTCATTCGAAGTTTGCATGGACTTTACGCAGCAAAACCGCCTTCTCCGACTATGTAAATCATATTTCCGAATTATTTCAATAGACTTTTCGTAGCCATCCTTATCGATGTACTGTACTGTGCACGATAGCTTGAAGTTACCTGCATAAGTATGTACCGTATTTACCTGTGCATAGCCCCCCCCCCCTATGCATAGCCCCATATTGGCAAAACATAAAAAATGCCCTATGCATAGCCCCCCCTTATGCATAGCCCCATATGTACTGTAGGGTACCTGAACCTACCTGCATAAGCTGGTCATAACCTACACATAGGCACTCCCACACCAAGCTAAGATGCCTATAAGCCTGCTTGGGCGTGTATTGTACTAGAATAACCCTGGTTTGACCTCAATTATGCCCTAAATCACGTGCTTTTGGCCTAAAAAATATGCCTCTGCGCACCTCTCAAAAACATAAAAAATGTCCTATGCATATCCCCCCCCTATGCATAGCCCCCCCCCCCTATGCATAGCCCCATATAGGACCTCTCAATTTTTGCATAGCCCCATGGGGCTATGCACAGGTAAATACGGTACTGTACATCTACCAAGACCAATGCGTAAGATGTGCAGCAGCAGTAGCTGTTAAAAATGCGCTCTACCTCAACGTCAATGTCTTAGTGGATAAGAAAATATCCTATCCTTCTTGACGTTGAGGTTTCGCAGCGAATAACCCTGCAACATGTTGCTGTACATCTTTCCGGATGGGGGGCTGGTGGATGTGCGCCTCTCGCTTACCGGATGCGTTGGCTTGTAGCGAGCTGCTGCTGTTTTCTTGAGTAGCGGCTTCCTCCTCTTCCTCACACAGACTGTCGTCTGTACTCCGTTCTCTTTGTCCGTCTGACAGATCGAAAGAAGGCGATTCTGCTCCCTCCTCCGTTTCTTCCCTCTTTCGCTTCTTCTGCTCTTCGATAATCTGGAACTTGCCCTCTGAGCTCTTCTTCTGCTGCTCCGTCAACTGCTGCATTTCTCCCTCCATGCAAACACTACTGTCCGATAATTTCTTCACTGCCGCACCTTCCTTCTCCGTCGTTTTCTGTGTAGACAGCGCAAAGGGCGCCTCACTGTTCTCTCGCATCGAATGTTGCGCCTGAGCGCCGTCTTCCAAGTTCTTCGCAGTCGTCCCACGACCAATTCCAGTCTGTTCTCTGCTGCTACCACTGTGTATCGGCCCATTGGCTAGGCTACTGCTGCTGCTGAGCTCTTTGGTCTCGCTTTTGGATGACGAAGACGTCATCGAAACGGCATTCGAGACAGAGACAAATACACTGAACAAAAGGAAGAACGGCTCCCAGTGCACAGAGTAGGCTTCAAGGCAGATTCACAACTCACAAATACAACGGACTGATACGGCCCTCTCTGTGAATCCACTATCACACTCGCCGTTGACCGTGAACACGTAACGTATACCGCTGGCTGCTTCCGCTGTGAGGCGGTAAGCCACTGAGCAGAAGGCCAATTACGGCCCGTTGCGTTCACGCTGCTTTCTTGAACTATGATTGGCTGCTTGAGTGATGATGATGGTGAATACGAAGGAGAAACTTGGACACACACGGCGCCTCGCGCGCACTGTCAAACTGTTCTGACTCCGATAAATCCCGGCTTGTTTCACACAGATGAATTTCCTGAAAAAAAACCAGCGGCATACTACACAAATCGTATGTTACTCAACAGCTAAAATTTTTCCTGACTCTTATTCTTCTCAGCTCTCCGCTCGTCGTCCGGCCGGCCTCCCGTCTTCTTCGTTCTTTCTTTTCTTTCTTTCTTTTTTCTTTTTCTTTTTTTATTTCGCGACTTTTCATGTATTACAAGACTTTTTTTAAAAGATAGGAGTACATGCACGTACCCCTAGAGCGCGCGCTGCGCGCGCCCGCTGCCTGCTCCCTTCCACCCGTACATAACACAGACATTTATTGATTTTTCAGGTCTAGGTAAAGTTGCTACATACGTACTGTATGCGTCATAGGACGAAATTTGGAAAAGTTTAGTTTTCTCCAGAAATAAGCCACGTAGAAAGAAACGGTTTTTTGCATGATAATTCTAAGACATTTGCGCATATTTTTAGCAATAGCTGATAAGTAATTTCTTATAATATTCAATATGTTTCAGGCTGATAATGTCACATTTTTTTCACACTGGACAAATAGGTGGCTGTAATGCAACGATTGTGCATCAAAACATGCCAAATCAAGTCAAACTCAAATCATCCATATACCCCAACTTTCTTCGATCTTTTCAGTGGTCGGGTCCGCGTTAACACATTCCCAAGTGGTATGGCCAAAAATGGCCATTTTTCAGCTTTTGGGCAAAAGTAGGGTATTTTTCCAGCCTCAGTGCAATATACACAGAGCCAGCCAAATGATATCCTTTTAAATTCAACCACCAAGGGTCCATAGGCCCCAGTGGTGGTGTTAACTTTTTCTTCACCACACTGGCAACCTGAGAAATTGATGAAAAACTCTCTTTTTACATACATTTCTACTCAAGTATGCTACCCTAGTACAGTCAAACAGAGAATATTAGGGCACTTACCCTAGTTTTATGCAAAGATTTCAAAAATGACCTTTATTTCTAAATTATTCCACTTTTGAAACTAATATACCCAATGTTCTTACTCGACTAATCACAAAAATGTCATAAAATGAGGCTGCTTAGGCATTATAGTAAAAGAATTTTAAAACTAAGTGCATTTTTGAAAGCTACACATAAAACTAGGGTAAGGTACCCTGATATTCTCTGTTTGACTGCACTAGGGTAGCATTCTTGAGTAGAAATGTATGTAAAAACAGAGTTTTTCATCAATTTCTCAGGTTGCCAGTGTGGTGAAGAAAAAGTTAACACCACCACTGGGGCCTATGGACCCTTGGTGGTTGAATTTAAAAGGATATCATTTGGCTGGCTCTGTGTATATTGCACTGAGGCTGGAAAAATGCCCTACTTTTGCCCAAAAGCTGAAAAATGGCCATTTTTGGCCATACCACTTGGGAATGTGTTAACGCGGACCCGACCACTGAAAAGATCGAAGAAAGTTGGGGTATATGGATGATTTGAGTTTGACTTGATTTGGCATGTTTTGATGCACAATCGTTGCATTACAGCCACCTATTTGTCCAGTGTGAAAAAAATGTGACATTATCAGCCTGAAACATATTGAATATTATAAGAAATTACTTATCAGCTATTGCTAAAAATATGCGCAAATGTCTTAGAATTATCATGCAAAAAACCGTTTCTTTCTACGTGGCTTATTTCTGGAGAAAACTAAACTTTTCCAAATTTCGTCCTATGACGCATACAGTACGTATGTAGCAACTTTACCTAGACCTGAAAAATCAATAAATGTCTGTGTTATGTACGGGTGGAAGGGAGCAGGCAGCGGGCGCGCGCAGCGCGCGCTCTAGGGGTACGTGGTACATGGCATACCGTAGTTCATATACTTTGCTATTCGACGCTTTTGTTGCCTAACGCCCAATGACGAAGGAGGTATGCGACCAACACGATGGTCTCTCCACTCGGCAGTCATTAGACGCCAAATTTTTTCTCACATCTTGCACATAGATACATAATTTCAAAGCTCAGTTAGTTCAAGGCCAGTAAAGAAGTGAGCAGCACCATACAGGTCTGATATAATCGCATAGTCGATAACTGGAGTCCAATTCTTCGGTTCCGTATGAGTACACAATACAACCAGTGCTGAGAAATTCCGTAAGGCCAGCATGAACGCGTTCCAGGGTAGGTAAGCACTGGGCCAGGGTAACCAAGAAGACGATGATGCCTTGGGTCAAACGTGGGCGTCTTCGTCTGTACTCTGGCAAAACTTGTCGAAGAATCCTCTCGTTTTCCGAAACCAACGTACTTCGACGGCTGATGTAGACGCGGCACTTTTCCACTGTCAACTGCCGAAGTACTGGAAAACTCAAGGAAGCGAACTCAAAATCCGCTAAGCAAAACGCAGTACCGGACAGATTGAGCGAACGGAGATGCTTGAAACTGTGGTCTTCCAGCAGGCGAAAGAAACTTCGACCCACCGGTTTCAGCTCTGCAACTTCAGAATGCACCTTGTCTGCTTCGATGAGGCTGAGCCTTTCTAGACGGACACAGTGACGCAGGAGAAAGTTGACCTCTTTGTAGCAGCGCAAAATTACTCCTTTCTGAGGTATTTCATCAGCTTTGTACAAGCGCTGTGGCCACAAGTTATCTTCTGAGACAAAGAAACGACATGGAGAATTCGAAAAACATAGGGAATCTTGCTCCAGCACACTTTCAGTCTTTTCTGTCCACATATGTTGAACAGCATGATTGAATTTTCTGGATACTTGGCATAAGCTGCACCACTCTCTCAAGCTGACAAAGCTAAAAATGTACTGAAGCAGCTGAAACGGTACGCCATTCAGAGAAGCGTGATTATTCCTGGGCATGTATAGCCAGCGATCAATTCGGTCATCTGCAGTTCTGGGCCAACAAATAGCTTGACAGCTACTTTTCATGATGTTCACTATCTTTGACAGCTCTAACTTTCAATTTTCTTTCTGAGAATTGGGCCTGATTTTCGAAGCAGTGAACGATGATGCAGTAGTGTAGTGTGCCGTCTGGCGTCTATCGTTGAGTGTAACAGGCAGTACAACAGTACGTGAAGTGGTAGGTGAAAGGAGGTGAGTGGAACATCTTTGAAATGTGTAGCTTGAAACGCTTTCATCTGTTCGACCACCTTCAAAAAAATTTTCTGCCGCTGCTGCCGCTGAACTTTTTATAGCCAGTTCAGTGTACAAATGCTGCAGAGTTGAAGACCACATCCAATATAGTATGGTATTTGTTGGCAGTTGTTGTAAGGCTGACTTGATATTTTGACAATTTTTGTTTTTTTGGGCATGAAGTGGGTACATTTGTTTTTGTTCGTGTTGCAACATAAACAATAGAAAAGACTATGCCTGTGTGCACTGTGCATACTGACTGCAGTGCTGGTCTATGTGCATGTATGTATGTACAATGAACAAACGGCTTCTGTTTCTGCTTCTGCGCTTATTCCTGTTCTTTGTCTTGGCACGAGATAGTAATCCTCAAGGTTTCATTGCCAATCGACTGGCAACCGGAGCTCAAATACAAATAAAGTTCGATATATTTTCCAGTCCATTGTGTACTGCCAGCGCTTATACAACATGGGAGCACGAAAGCTAAACGTAGTATTTCTATTGCAAAAATAGCTTTTGGTTTTGGGACAGGAATGGAATGACTGAAAGCAAATGGCAAAAGCATGAACATCATCACCAGGAATGTCATCACTACTGCATAGTAGTGCACCCAGGCCCCCATCACCTGTCCCAAAACCTAATGCATATTTATACCGGCCGCTTTTACGTAAAATTGCTCTGCCTGCCCCCATAAAATGTGACACCCGGCGTAGTTGTTGATGTAAAATAGAGTAGAGGACTAGGTTCGCGGCGGGAGCTCCAACCGTCGTAGACCAGCGTGAAATAAGTTTCGGGTGCGTCGTTTTGGGCGTGACGCCATCACACGAAAGTCGAAACGCCTGCGCCCGAAGAAACGCCGCGCATCCGGGAAGCGTGCCGTTTGATACAGATCAAAGGCGGGAGGTCAAAAGGATCACCATGTCCAAAGCAAAAGGAACCAAAAAAGTCAGCTTCAGTGGCGAAGATACTGGTAGTGCGAAGAAAAAGAAGGCGGAAGATGAAGGAACCAAAACGAAAAGGTTTGTTCTGTGAGCACGTACACATACATCCCTGATACGAGCTCTGAGTGACTGCATGCTCTTCATGTGTATGTTATATACGCACATCCCAAGTTATGTTTTGTGTGTTATGTTGTTTGTTTGTTCAGATTCAAGCTTGCCGATGTTGACACGTCATGGGAGAGGAAACATGACACAGGCGAGAGCAAGGATGAAGAAGCAATGCAGAAAAGAGAGTTTAAGAAGAGGGTTAATACTCGATCGGCCAGGAAAGACGACATGAAATACTCGAGAAATGGATGTCCCGTCTACACGGATCAGCCTATGGACGTGGACTCTGTTTTCACGCTCCTTTTCGAGTACGCACATGGACACAAATGAGACAACTATACGTACGTGTAACGTCGAAAGGGATCTCGCCTAATGCCCGTTTTGTGCAGAAAAAGAAAAAGTACGGTTCAGCGCACAAGGGGCAGCGGGCGCGGTTGCTTTTTTTCCGACAACGACCGTAAACATAGGTATGTGTACAGTAGAGCACGTGTGCCGCTGCGTTTATTCAAGGGACGTAGTGGACGAGGAGAGATGCAGTCATCGCATTCCGGACACTTGCGTGGGGAAGAACAGCTGCTACGTGCTGGATCTGAGCGCCTTTCCCGAGGAGTTCAGCAGTCAGTACGCAGAACTGTCGAACGCGCTGGGCGGAGACGCGTACGGCATCTGGGGCCACAGCTTGACCTACGACACCTACTACAAGTGGGACAAGAAGAGCGGACGCACGGAGAAGATCTGGGGGAAGAAGGCGAAGCCGGACCCCGGCATGCACTTCGACTTCATCCTCAGGGAAACGCGCTATCCGAGTAACCCGGCGCTGGAGAAGTACCAGCAACAGCTGGGGACACCCGTGCAGGAGAGATGCAGCTTCCAGAAGCGAGTGTTCACCATCAGACGCAACAAGGAAGATCGGCAGATCGTGGACGGCAGCTACGCCGTCATCGCCTACTCCTGGCTGCACGGAGAGCCCATGAACTTCCCCGTAGTCACGCCGAAGCAAGAGAGAGGAGGCACGGAAGTGCAACGCCTCTACGCCAGACCGCAGCCGCAAGAGAACGAGGTGGAGATGGACGATGTTATTGACGAAGGTAGGCCACCTATGCGCGTAACTTTGCCGATCATAGCACATTCACATGTCTATTGCTTGCATGAACCACGGGACAGATGTGTATGACAGTCAAGGATATGAGTTCTTGATCCCACGCGGCAAAGAAAAGGACAAGCCACGCGTCTCCTGTTCAATAACGATTTCGCTGTGAAACGACAACAATAACGCACGCCGCAAGCGCCTTTTTTGTTTCTTGACGCGGGGGTCGAACCACAACTCCTTACAGAGTAGAGCGCTTTACAGTGTGTCACATGGATGCTTGCTTGCAGATTCGCTGAACGAGAAGATTGAGAGCTTGTCCGCAGCGTGTCTGGTGCGTTTTCACGACTTGGGCGGCGTTCTTCTGGCCAAGCAGGAGTTTCTGGAGTATCTAGCCGTACCGGACATTCCTCAGAAAGCCGCCGACCCTCCAGCAGCCATCACATACGTCATCGACCTCGAAAAGCTCTCGTAAGCTTCAGTTTTATCCGTCTAATTTCTTCTGGTAGAAACGTAGACGTGATTGCAGAATAGGTAGTTATTGTACATGCTGTTGTGCATCGGGTCTTATTTCCAGGAGCGAAACTGAGCTGTACGGCGACTCGTACGGAGAGTGGGAAAATCCGCATGTAATTTCCGCGTTCTTTTGCATTCATGCGTCAGAGGCTGGACATCGCCTCGTACGCGTGGATATCGGCGGCAAACTGCGCACCGGCGTCTACAAGTACGACTACAAGATCACTCGCGAGCACTTTCGCGAACGCCCCGGAAACCAGGATGGAGGCACTCGACCTCCACTCAACAAATATGTGACGATAGCACGAGATCAGGCGGGCGAAGCCTTGCGCTACGCACTAATCGGCTACAGTTGGGAAATGCCGAGAGGTGAGGCGAAGAAGCGGAAACGAAAGACTAGAAGAGGAGCAGTGGAGGAGAAAGAAGAGAGTTTCGAGGAAGGAAAATCGAGACTTCTGACGGGGGAAGAACTGAAAGAGTAAGGCTCAGAGCGCATGCAAGATAAGATGCCATGTTTAGCTGACGACATGCAATTCATTTATGTGTGTATGTATGTACGATAGCGTCTACGTGTGTGCGTGTCAACGGGATACGGCACATTTGACCACCTCCTTTTGTCCGATTATAGGCGTCTAAGGGAGCTGCAGCCGTCACCAGCCCCAAACGTGACCTGCGAGACGGATGAATTCTCCTTTGCTGACACGACGACGATTCCGTTCGGGTACCGGGCGCTGGTGAGCTTTGAGGACGCGGTGGATGTGTTGCTGCGCATGGAGCATCCGGCTCCTGTGTGCACGGACATCCCCAAGGGACCGCCCTTCCAGCACTGGGAAGTGGCCTACGTGGTGAACATGGATGAGATGGGCAGGGCCAACCGACTCTTCGGTCCCGACGCGGAAACCGGCTCCTGGGGCAATGGCATCAGCCAGGTGGAGTACTATTTGAGGACGGAGGAAGACGTTCGCAAGTGCACGGAGGACGAAGAAGGTCAGTTATGGTGATAGACTTGATGTACAATGGGTCAGACGAGACCAGATAAAGGAAAATGGTGAAACTTTTACCCAACAACGTTTGGGCTCATATAGACTTGAGCCTTCATCAGGTGGCTTAGAACGTTGGGTAAAAACCCAATAAGCCAAGCCATCAGTTATGGTTGAAGGAACAAGCCTGAATCACAGCATTGATATTGCTTCTGTACCAACCTCTTATACACGTTTTGTAGTGGAAAGCGGCGTAGATAAGATAAAGGTGACGAAGTACGACTACTTCCACCCAGGAGCGGACGGGCTGCTGTGTCGGACGATATTCACGGCTCGCAGTCAAGCAGGACGCAATCAAGCTGGCAGTCCCCTCCCGTGGGCTGTCGTGTCCTACAAGTGGTACTGCGAGCCCTTCCGCTTCCGCAGCATCGAACACAGGCTCAGCACTATTCGCAGGAAAATGGCCAAAAAGTAATACCTCTTGCAGCTTTGTACTCTCTTTAGTCCGTTAACTTTGAGGTTACGGGTGTGTCGTACTTGTGGTGTAAATAGTGCACTGTCAAGTAGTTGTATATCGCGCAACAAACGCTTTGCGTGGTTTGAGACACCCGCATCCTTCCAGCAGCTATGTAAGTGTAATGCTTCAGGAATCTGAGCGTCTGTACTGTGGGGTACTATGGGGTAAACCAGGACACGGGGTAAACCCGGACACCTACGCTTTTCTGAACTTGCCGCTTCAGCAAATGATGAACATGGTAGCTCATTTGAAAGAGGAGTGTTCAAGGAATCGATTGGTAGAATACTTGTCTCAATCGGTCGTGTGTTTGCTGCGATATCCTAGGTGTCCGGGTTTACCCCAGTGTCGTCCGGGTTTACCCCACAGTACCCTACTGTGTTGTTTTCTCAGAGGTCAGTTGAGCAGTGTGTCTCGTGAGGCTCCTCCGGTGGTGGGCTGGAGGAGGGCGTCTCGTCGCGTGACGCGGGAGCGTGGCAGTGGCAGTGGGGCTCCGGTGCGAAGCGTGGGGAAGCAGGAGGCGGAGGAGGAGGAGATCCACCCGGACGAGGAGTTCCCCGACGGCGTCGTCCCTCTCATCGGCAGATGCATCAGCACCGTCGCCGAAGCCGCCGACTTGCTCCTCACTGTCGAAACACGAGAGAATATCTGCACTGTCGTGCCGCCTCACGCACCCAAACACATGACGGCCATCTCCTACATTGTCGACATGAAAGCCCTGGGTGAGCCAGCGAGCGCCTACGTACTGTATGTACAAGTGTACCGTTACCGTACATACACTACTGTCGTGAAATAGTGAAACTCCAAAAATAGGGGACGTCCCTTGATGATAATCAGCTGGAGTAGTTTGTTTCTAAACAATTTTCTTAGACAGCCTTTCAAGTAAAGCACGTACAGTAAAATGACTACACAAACAACTTTTCCCGACTCAAAAAACCTGTGAGATTTCTTTCTGCCTCATAGGCGACCTCACTCAGTTATTGCATGGCTGTGATGCATTTTGCTTTGTAGATAACGGGCGTATGGTGTTCTGGGACAGTCACGGCTCCTGGGGTTCACACGGCTGTTCCGGCTCCAACTCCTATTACGCGCAGACGGAGGAGGGACTGGAGCGCGTGGATAAGACGGGAAAGCTGGAACCGGGTATGGACTACGACGTCAAACTCACCAAGAACAAGTATCGACACGAACAGACCGGCAACATGCTCAAGAAGTTCGTCATCACCACCAAGAACCGGGACGGACACTACTTGAGGTAAATAACAATGGTGTTTCCATTCTCGTTGTTGAGTGTGAAGTGAAGTACACGTGGCTATGTATGTTTATTGCATGCAAACGGTTTTGTTGGGAATGTACAGTATTATTATGGTGCCCTATTCGCTTTCACTAATACATGTACAAAGTGCGGCGCTTGCGTGGACACCTTCTAAATAAGTGGCGCCAAATTATGGTCCACTTATTTAGTAGATGTCCACGCTTTCGCCATACTTTGTACAGAGGCGTGGACCGCTATGTAGGTCCGCTAATACAGAGGTCTGCAAACCCATTCGGCCCATCTGGAATCACGATTCTGGGTACGGACTATTGTGTCCGCATGCATGTGAGATTCTGTGTGGGAAGGCGTGGCGTTTGTGTGTGGCAGATGGGCGCTGATCGCGTACAAGTGGGAGTGCGCCCCGTTCGAGTTCGAGGCGGTGAGAGAGCACGGGAATCTGGCCAAGTTCCGCCGACGCGAGTTCCCCGCCTCCCATCCTCGTCGCTCATCCCTAGACGACAGCACCACCGAATCCGCCGCACCCAAACGACCCAAGGTCGTGTTCAACGCCTCCGCCATACTCGGAGGAATGAAGCCACCGACGAGACGACTGAAACCGCACGAGAGACCCGTGGGCGTAGTGCCGAGAAGAACGAGGGCGCCCGCCCTACAGGATGTACGACACATCGCGATGACGGTAGAGGAGGAGGAGGAGGTGGAGACCATGGAGGACGCCGAGTACTATCCCTACCCAGACACTGCGCCGAGCTTCAGCTTCAGACACGAACTCCAACCCGGCAAATATCATGCAACGCCAGGAATCGAAGAGCTGCCAGAAGATGCCGCGCAGGAAACGTATGCTTACGTATTTACGTACGTATGTTATGGAGGAGGCAGCTGCTGTGCTTGGTCGCCCGAGAGAAAGTACCTCGGCCTGTACAGTATGCACTAGCAGTTTATGGTAGCCAAAGGGGATGCATTGCTTGTCCTGCTGTAACTCCTGCCGCGCCATCAGAGGCAGAGGTTGTTTCTCTTCCTGGGCCGACTGTAAACGTGTTTTTGTACTGTATCGAAGCTTTCGTAGGTATCCGATAAGAAGCAAGAGGCATACGGGAGCGAGCGAGGCGGGCAAGCTACCGCGCAGTATTTACGATGCGTCCCTGAGGATCTGGCGTCGGGCGGAGGAGACGATTCGTCGCTTTCCGCGTCAGCGAGACCTGTACGGAGTGCTGGACGAGACGGTGCCCGGACACGCCGGAGCCTTCACCGTCTTCTACGCGCACCCGCGCAACCTCAGCTGCACCTGCGAGGAGTACGCCATCTGGCAGGTGTGCAGACACGCGCTGGCCGTCGCCAGACTCCACGGCGACGAGAAGGACGTCCTGGCCGCCGCACACGGCTCCCCCGCAGTCGGAAAGACGCGGCCTGGTTCCTCTGCTGCCTACGGAGTGCGCAAGGAGGCACTGAATGCACAGAGGTATGAAGTGCAGCAGGAGGAAGAAGAGGAAGAGACAGAGATGGTGCAGCAGGATGATGGAGTGGTGGAGGTGGAAGCCGCAGTGGACAGCGCAGACGCTATGCACAAGTACCACCTGCGTGCAAGCAGGCGTTGATGTATGGTGGAGGGGGATTAGCACAGTATGTGCTATGAGCGTGTACGTACGTACATGTCGATGTGTATGTACGAGTGTGTGGAAATATTTTGCACGTGTAGGAGCAATCCACGTGAGTGTAAAAGTTTCATGTTGGGTGTTGACTATTTAGAACGTACAGTACGTAACGTATACATGGGTCCTTCGGGTAAGTATGTTAGACTATTGTATTTACAGCGTTGATGATAATGCTTCCTTGTTGTATCAGCGTGATGCTGTCGTGCAAACTTGTAACTTCGTCATGGTTTGCTATTTTGCAGGTGAAAACTGTTAGCCTACATGTATGATTATGAATTGGGTTAACCAGCTCCGACACCTACTGACCCGCTAGGCCTGCTGGCCCGGAGCGGTTCACCAGCGGGTTAGGGCATGTCGGGGCCGGTTAACAGTTTTGTTTGTTGTTTGGATTTTGTGTAAAATAAAGTTTTTATAGCCGATAAGATATTGGACGTTTTGCGAGCTTTGGTTGTTGCTTGCCATCTTTATTTTGTGGTGTTGTTTTCTTTTACGTTTGAGCTTGCTTGCTTGGTGTGATGTGACTTTCAGTGCATTTGATTTCTTGCGTTTGATCTGACGAGTTTCTTTTGGATCTGAGAGCACAGGATCGTCATGCCGGTGATCAAGGATTTTGACCGTACGGTGCCCAACAAGAGCTTGTTCAAGCACAAACTGGCCGCTGGATTCGGCCTGTTTGGAATGGGACTGAAAGTACGTAACTGTTTGGTTGACCCAACACTTTGAATACTAGCATACCTGGAGCCATGAGTTTGGATCAAAAGAGTGGGGCACTGTTCTAAAGCTGTATCAATAGTTTGATTGGCTGGGACTCTGGTGTCTTATGTTTGGGACTATGGTAGCTGTGCGAGACAAGCGTTCAGCATGCACCAATTGCTGCTAAATAAATGTTTATGCAGATGACGGGTGACAGTTTGATTCGTCGTCTGACTAAAAGGAATGAGGCGGCAGAGACGGAGCCGGAATTTGGAGTGCGGATCCTTCATGCCTTCGATGGCGCTTTCTTAAGTTTGCAGCTCTGTCTCGGCATGCAACTGGGACTGTTCGACGCTCTGACGGAACTGAAGGAGAGGCCAGCGTCCAGCCAAGAAATCGCCGACAAACTCAATCTGAAGGAAAGGTCAGTTCTTCGTGTGTAATGAATGGGGTTTTACCCGGATTATTTTTGGGTGTATGTTTCCCATGTATGACCCCCGTTGGCAACCATAATTATGTCCTGTTGGCTATACCTATATTGGAGATTAGCCAAGTGTACTGTAATCTGAACCTACCGTATTTTTGGGTGTATATCCCCCCCCCCCCATTGTATATCCCCCCCCAGTGTATAACCCCCCATTGGCAAAACATAAATTTTGTCCTATGTATATCCCCCCTGGTGTATAACCCCCCATGTACTTGAAGGTACCTAACCTACCTATGCAAGCTGGTCATAAGCTAGCTATAGCTCTCCTACAACATGCTACCATGCCTATAAGCTAGCTGAGCATGTCTTATACTAGAATAACCCTGTTTTAACCGCGATTATGCCCTAAAACACGTACTTTTGACCTAAAAAACATGCCTCTGCACACCTCTCACAAACAAAATTTTGTCCCATGTATATCCCCCCAGTGTATATCCCCCCAGTGTATAACCCCCCATCAGACCTCTCGATTTTTGTATAGCCCCATGGGGCTATACACCCGAAAATACGGTATTTTTGGGTGTATGTCCCCATGTATGACCCCCCTTGGCAAAACATAATTATGTCCTGTTGGCTGTACCTATATTGGAGATTAGCCAGCCAGATTTACTGTAATCTGAACCTACCTATGTAAGAATAGGCTAGCTAAACGAAGCGCTGCTACATATGCCCATAAAACCTAGCTAAGCATGTTTTGCACTGGGATAAGCCTGGTTTGACTTTTAAGTCTAAGAATGCCTAAGAAAAAAATGCCTAAAAAAAGCCTGGCATTAAAATGCCTAAGAATTACCTACATGGTTTTGCACCTCTCAGAGGTCTACGCACCTCTAAAAAACATTTTTGTCTCATATGTATCCTCTTTCATACATTTCCCCTTATCAAACCCATCAATATTTGTACAGATTCTGGAGACCTATGCTCCCAAAATGCAATGGTAACTGGATTGTATGCTTTACGTGTAGGTATGTGCGGGAATGGTTGGACGCTATGGTTGGCTATCGGGTGGTGGAGACAGATATGAAGAACTCGGTGTACTGGTTGCCAGCGCATCGGGCCGAAACGCTGTCCAGTCGGGGTCGGCCATACTTCATGAAGCTAATGAACATGGAGAAGGTGGACATGAACCTGTACACCACTTTCGCCCTTATGTATGGCAACATTTTCCGCAACTACGAAGACATGAAAAAGTGCTTCCTCGTCGAAGGACCACCCGGTATGTACAGTACATGGAACCTGTCAGTAGTCAGTACCCTTCTGTGTTGTAGTAGTAAGTACCTATACTGTGTATTAGGTAGTATTAGGAGTACCATAAAGCTTAGGGGAGTGAGAAGGACGGCTAAGTACGGAAAACACTTTTTTTCGGCCCTCTTTCTTTTCTTTTTTATGGGCAGAAAAAAATTTTAGGGGGCGTTACCCATTTTTTTTTTCTTTTTTCCCCACATTTTTCTCTTCCTTTTTCTTTGGTGAAACGGGGGGGTCCCCCCCCCTTTTCTTTTCTTCCTATCTCGGGGGGCCCACCCCTCTTTCTTTTCCCCCACAAATTGTGCCCCCCCCCCCCAACCACCGAAATATCGGTTGGCAGCGTAAGTTAGTATTTATTTATTGCAGGGATACCCTGGGACAAATTTCCCGGCATGGACGAAATGATGGGTCAAGTCGGAAATAGCTACTACACCACCTTCCTCATCACTCACTTCGTTCCTACTCTGCCTCAGGAGCTTCGCGAAAAGCTGGGTATGACGACAACAGAGCAAACTAATGGTGTAGCAAACTAATGGTGTATCTATCGTACGTAGGTACTGTATACAATATGTGCTATGGTCTACTTGTAAGGTTATTGTTTGAGAGTCTAAGGAGAAGGGGCTGGTGGCTCTTGACTTGGGCTGCGGCACCGGGACGCCGGGTCGTCTGATGGCGGCTGCCTATCCCGCGTCCTCCTTCACTGGGCTGGATCTGAGTGAGGGTAGCGTGGAGGAGGGGCGTCGCTTGGCGTCGGAAGCCGGTCTGAGTAACGCCAGCTTCCTGGTGGGTGACGCCAGCCGTTTGGCGTCGGAGTGGAGCGATCGCTTCGACTGGGTCAGCGCTTTCGGCGCCATGCACGACCTCAGTCATCCGCAGCGGGCCTTGCAGGAGTGTCTGCGCGTGCTGAAGCCGGGCGGCTGGCTGTCTCTGCTGGAGCAGGACTGTCACAGCAACGCCAAGTTCAACGCCGCCAAACCCGACGCCGGCATGACCTACACCGTCAGCCTCTTCTACTGCATGACCTGCAGCTTGTCCGAGGAAGACGGCACCGGCTTGGGCACCGCCTGGGGCCGAGAGCTCGCTATTCATATGCTGCAGCAGGCCGGCTTTCAAAAGATCACCGCTCAGACCCTGCCCAAGTCCGGTATGATGCATTTGCTGGCCCAGAAACCGGATGCAAAGGATAAGGATGCTACAGCAGCAGTGCCTGAGAAGAAGAATCTGCTCTGAGTTGTGCTCGCGTACATAATATGTATTGCCATAAACGATCATTTATTGCATATCATTGTCAATTATTCAGATTCGAGCTTGACAAATAACGGCAGGGTTTTTGTAATTAGAGCTTCTACTTCGTGACCAGATGTGTACGGTATGTAATGTATGTACCTACATTGTAGTAATCTCTTTTTCGTTATGTGGCTTTTCACATATATCAATGTAATGATGGTAGTCAGTCATCGTACACTTTTATCATGACGTTACTTTGTATCGGGCATTTTGGTTCATTTTTGCATTTTTATGCAATTTCGTTATGTTCAGCATGTGTCTACGTCATCGTAGTCATTATTATGTCTATAGAGTGACATTATTATTGGATATAGGATAGATCCAGATATTTTTATTGGCGGTTGGCACAATGTGTTTATTGGCACATTCTGTTAGTATTCATTTCATAGGAACGAGCAGTACTAAATACTTTGCGTTATTCTTATCAGTACCTAATTATTGGAGTAGGACGTGTGTGTACGTACACCTACCTATATTCTTCTGTTTTGTATCAAGGGTCAGGATTTGTTTCCAGTATTAGTGGTGTCGACGGTGGTTCGTCTTTCTGCTTCTGCTGGTGGAAGTCTCGAATATCTTCTTCTGGCGGCTTTTGCGGTCGCCCTCGATTCCTGTATATTCGGACTCTTCTCAGATGTCCCAGTACCCATTCGAGAAAGTCGAACACAGGTCGGGCGTCCACTCTCCTTAGCGTTTCCGGTTTGTCCACCGTCTTTTTCCACGTGGACTGATGTTGGGGTGGACTGTCGGCGGGGCGCCAGGGCGTGATCGAGTTGGACTGCTCCTCCTTCGGAAAGAGTTTCGGGTCGGGAGTACGAAGCGGCCAGCCTTTGAGCCAATGCGGCTCCGCGCACAGTGCTTTGCAGCCAATGTACTCGATGCGAATATCTTTCTGGCCTCTCAACCACATGCGCATCCACTCCAAGCGGTCGTCGCAAAGCCAGGGATTGTCTGCAACAATGGTAAGTAGCTGTTGATGGCGTCAGGTAGGTACTACACGTACGTACAGTATTCGCTGCCCATAATCTTTGTAAAAGCAGCTACGTACTTTATTTATGCTTATTGACGATTCTGCTTTAGTGCTTACCGCAAATAATGAACGCTCGATCAGCATCCAGATTAGCGCGAGCGAAGCTGCCCTCCAGCACGCCCGGGCTCATTCGTTTTAGCTGGTTTCCACTCAAATCTAGGTGCTTTAGGGCTGGTAAATTCTTGAATGCCTTGTAGTCCATGTACTCGATGTTGTTATGTGCCAGATCGATGGTGTCCAGCTTGGGCAACTTGGCGAATGTGCCGGCGACAAGCCTACATTAAAGTACTAGTTTGCGCATAAAATCACTGCGGGTGTGTTCTCACTGCATTTTGTACAAAGATATTACGATGGGAGGGCCAAGTTTGATTGGGATACCTTTTTATTCGATTATTTCTCAGCCGGATACTTCTGATATTCTGCATGCGGTGAATCATGCGTGGTGGTTCAGGGAGAAGATTGTCGCTCAAATCCAGGTCTTCGATGGCATCCAGCACAATGTTATTGACGAAGAAGAGTGTGTGAACGAGAGCCAGACTGTTCCTGTTCAGTTTCAGTCGTCGAATGGAGATGCGACCTGAGAAACTGAAGGGCGATAGACGAGGAATCGGCGCGTCAACAATGGTGAAATTCTCCAGCGCCGTCTCAGTGGCCAGCTCCTCCATAAAGGCCCCGATCTCATCCTGGGTGGCGTTGAAGCATTTGATGCTCGGAGCGCCGGCGAACTGAGGAGGAATGCAGAAACAAGGAGCTTTGACGACGATCGGGCAAGCAGGAGCAGGAAGGAGCGCGAAATCCACATTCGCAGATACTGACAGCAGCAAGATCAGGATACAGAAACATAGTGATAAGCGAAGTGGTCGAGCAGAACATTTTCTTCTGCTTCTCCAATAACAACCACAGGAAGGACTAATAAAAGGTCCGCCGCTGGTTGATGTCATTGCGTCTCAGCTGATACAAGCTTTTATCTGTTGCTGCCAGCAGTCGACGAAGAGCTGCGCCAACAGATGTGAAGCTAGCATCTGCAAGCTGAAGCTACTTCTAAAATCTTCGGTGGACGGGGCTCATTGAGCGTGACAGTTTTCGTGTGTACTCAGCGGTTGGTCAAAGTGTGCCACCACCACATAAGCACTTTGGCGTCGACAATATGGATAGGAGGAGAGGAGAGCACGATTGGAGGTGCTTCAAAAACTAGCTACAAGAGAGATTGTCCGGCTTTAGCTAATTACACTACACACTACGCGCACGCGACTTTATTCGTATCCCTCACAGCTGGCCAACAGGGTGCCGCAACACTAATCAGCAGAATAGAGATTGTACACAACACACAACGAACAGCTGCGTATATAAGCAGTTCATATACGCTACTTTACATAACGCGATGCACGTAATATTCATTGACTTGTCTACGTACAGTACAATATACGTTATTATTACCAATGTGTGTATGGTGCATTACGTACAGTAATAAACTTTCGGATTTCAAAGCATATCAGCTTCTGCAAGTTGCCTCAGTGGCCATCCGATAAGGTGTTCTGGTTCTGCGCACATAGCCAAGCAGCCGACGTAGTCGATTTGGATGTCCCTCGATCTGCTCAACCATTGACGCAGCCACTGCAGGCGATTGTCGCAGTGCCATGGATTTTCTAAACAGAACCTCAACTTCAAATCGAAATAGTATTTCACCGAGGAATCTTACACCACAGTGATTGGCAAAGGCAAGAGACTTCCAAACCGCATAAATTGAGCATCCTGCTTGGCATGGCGAGGGTTTTTCTCGGTAGCGATATCGAATCGCCGAAAGTTCGATCGAAGACTCCAATATCCAGAGTATGCAGAAGGTTGAAGCTTAAGTCCAGGTAAACTAGCAAAGGCATGTTGCTAAAAGCACCCGGATCTGCGCTCTTGATACGATTATGAGACAAGTCCAGCAGTTTCAACTTTGGCAGATCTTCGAACACGCCGCGTTGAATGCTAAAAAGATGCGAAATACTGTACAGTATGAATTAATAGTGCTTTCTTGACCTAGTGTCAGTCCAACGTCTTTAGGATGCCATCGTTTGGTACACATTCACGCAAGTACATAGAATGCAAGCAATATCGACATGTCCTTTGTATAAGGTTATGTATGCTGACCTTGTAAGTTTATTGTTGGATATGCGAATGACTTCGATGGCTCTCATTTGTGAAATCATGTATGGCGGCGTTTGCAGGAGATTGTCGCTGAGGTCCACGTCAGTCAACCGCTCCATGAAGACGCTGTTGAAGAAGAACAGCGGATGAATCTCCTTCAGTCCGTTTCGGTTGAACAGCAGTCGATTCACGGTGACTTTGGAACCGAAGCTGAAGGGAGCCAATCGCGGAATCGGACTGTCGATGATGGTGAGATTTTCCAGTCTCGTATCTTCGTCCAAAAATTCTACAGTCATCGCGACTTGCTCAGGATCGGCGTTAGCGCAGGTGACGCTGACGGGGAAATCGCGGCTCATACTCGGCACGCAGTAGCACGGAGGCCGCACGGAACTGGGACAGTGCGCCAGGCGGCGAGCGGAAGACGCGGACCGATCCCAAGGAAGCAGAACCAACAGAATGGCCGCCATCCAGCACACGACTGGAACAAATGCTGAAGAGCTCCGAAGACTCATTGCGCGCTATTGAATTATCTCTTCAGAAAGACAGGGGCGACAAAAGCCACTGCGAAAAGCTCTTTCAATAGATTAGATTGAAGACTAGACCACTGTCGAGTCGACGCTGGGCTGGATTAGCAATGAGTACACTACACACCACGGTACAACAGGTACGTTCGTTGTACGTATCCGACATACCTACAGAATGTACCTGACCAATAGTACCCTGCTGCTACTACACATGTACGTACTGTACATAATGCAACTAAAACTCACTGGATACAGTGTAGTCTGTCAATCTGTTAGTGTCAACAGAAACTACCATCTAGCTTTTGGCCGTCCTGTGATTCACGAGGACCACTGGTCACTCACTGACTGGCACGCTGAAGATTTACACTCCACAAAGCGTTTATCCATCCAGAAAAGCATGGCGTCATATAGCATCAAGCTTTCTGTCGGGCGCAAGATGCATGTCGTGGCTATTTATCACTATAGCACATTCCCACATTATCCTAGTGCTCATAATCAAAGCATAAGAATCACAAGCAGCTGAAACATGGATTACTAATTTCACGACCAGACGAGGTATACTGTACACAGTGGAATTAGTGCAGGTATTGTTTGCTACTAACAGTTTCAAATGGAAAAATATGTTGAAGCTAAACAAAATAACAATGATCGTGATCGAAGCATTCTGTACATACTGTATAACCACAACAGCACATGATAATTTTAAACCAGCTTGAGGGTAACAAAATTTAGAAATGGTCGAACATATACGTAGGTACATATTATGTTGACATTGTGTACCACCGCTACAGTCAAAATGATAGAATATTACAAAATTCGGAGATGAAAAATCAAAATAAACCGCCTTCACACTGAATCAAATCGGACGTTGACGCACATGAACATTAAGCAACCACGCATCATGATCCGATGAAGCCCACCTGATATTATTACGCATAGTTTACACGTGCACAATCAGTTACCTGCGTCAAATACTAGTCTCGTACATGTACTAAGCCACTATAAATGCATGTGGATTCTGTCAACACGTAGTAAGTACATGCGTACGTATAGTGTAGAATAGCAAGGGAGCCATGGCGGTAGTCTCTTCATCATTTTCTCCTGCTGGCGGCAGTGGAGAGCATCTGTCGCAGGGTCTTGATTTCCCTCTGCTGACTCTCCACCCTGCGCAGAAGCGCCTCGTTCTGCTCCTGGAGTCGGTCGTTCTCCGAAGCCTGCTCAGCCTGACGCAGCTTGCTCTTGGCGCGACTCCGCCGCACCGCCTGGTTGTTCTTCTCCCTCCTCGCCCGATACTCCGGCGTGTCCTTGTTCTGCTGTCGACGGTACTTGCGCGGAGGCTTCAACACCAGAGTCACATCGTCACTCTCCGTAGACGCCAGCCGCTTCCGCTTGCTGCCCGCCGCCTTCTGCCCGCCTCTTCCACTCCTGGAGCGAGTGGTGACAGAGCTGCAGGGGGAGATGCCCACTGCAGACTCCAGCAGCTCAGCCTCCTCCTCCTCCTCTTTGATCAGAAAGGCGGCATTCAGAGGCAGCGGCGGCACAGCCCAAGCTTGGTGTGCCTGAGGAGAAGGAGAAGGAGTGTCCTGTGGGGAGTCGTGATGAGGGGAATCCGGCCGGAAAGAAGACTCCGCAACGTCGTCGCCTTCCGCGGCCGAACAAATCACCACGTTCGGATTCGGCATTTGAGTGCTGCAGCTCTTGTGAGCGCCTGGAAACAAAGAAAAAAGAGATTGTCCCAAAATTGCTGTGCTCAACTCGTCCCAAATTTTCCCATCCTATGCACAGAATCCATTGCAGTACCTACCTGATACGATATATACACGTCACTCATTCATGCACTCTTACCGGTAGAAGCAACGGTGCCAATTTCTTCGTGTTGCAGTGGAGGTGAAGTTGGGGAATGTGGTTGGAAAGCGGCGTGCAGTTCCTGATTGGCGGAGGGAAGGCAGGCGAAGAGGGGATTCACCTGGAGCTCGCTTTGAGTGGTGGCCGAATTGGAATTGCTCCGGGTCAGCAGCCCACTGCCCACCACCGGCGGGGTGTTCAGGGACGGGGTAGAAGGGAAGGAGGACTCGGCTCCGGTCAGATACTGCATCAAGTTGGCCGGATCCGTCTCCATATCCAACTCCCGATGCTGCTGCTGCATCCTGTTGTTCCCCTGCCCTTGGCTCTCCGGCTGCGTATTGATCACTTCCATGATGGTTCCCAAGGAGAATTGGCGCTCCATCCCTCCTCCAGCTCCTTGCGGTCCGATTTCATGCATGTCCGATATGATGGCGTTGGCCGCTCTCTCCAGCATAATCGAGCCGCCGCTCGTCAGCTGCTCAGTACTGGTCATTCTGTCCACTCTTGTTTTAGTACAAGGCCTTGTCGTCTTATCGTCGAAGCTCCCGTTGTTTTCGTCTGGTGCAAAAGCGTCCTCAGGAATCATTGATCCGTTTATCGTATGCAGGCAAATGCAATTGACAGACGCAAATCCTCGCTGTTGATAAAAGCAAATTTTTCCTCTCAGAACAGTTGAACAATAAAGCAACCTGCTCGCGTAAAACTTCGAAGCAAAAAAAGGGCTGTTCTGAAGCACGCGCTCTTTTACGCTAACGCTCGTCGCAGCCAACAACCAATCAGCAATCCCAGACGAAGCAAGCGACCAATCAGCGCAGTTCTATTCCATGATATTGCACAATGTTGACGCCATATGACGACATCTGAAAACCTGAAACACGTCAGTTCTTCCAACTGGCAACAATCGATAAACCTGTGAACTCGTCATTATTTACCCACGCGCGTGGTACGTACGTCAACGATACATATGCCCAACACACGCCGCAGTACCTACCTTACGTACACCGCTGCACACATACACATACATACGTACATAAGTAGGTGACACAGCGCACGCAGGTACGAAGTCCACCTTTGCCAATAATACACCTGGCCGGTAGATAACATCCTAAATGCGCTGCACTGACTCATCTTTTAACGCTTTTCAGAGTTGAATGAAGAGCCACGTACTTACATGTGCGACAATTTGGCAGTTTGCCAACTATTCCAGACTCCAGACAGTCACATGGTTTCTTGGCTGCCGGACTTTGTTGAACAAGTTGATCATCTTCCACGACAGGAAGAAGCAAGACACGTGAATGGCACGTGCACATATATCATTTTCGTATGAACACGTATGATACATATGTATGTAATAACTTATGGTGTAAACCATACTATCTCCCCGTCCAACAAAACGCCCCAAGATCAAAAGAATATATTTATTATGTCTTCACTGCTGGCACGACACAAAGCAATAAGACAAAACAACATTATGGATTTCACACGGGGAGGCTGTGGCCAGTAAACGGTGGCTACCAGCAAAAGGTGTCTACAGCGACCTGGTGGCCACGGCCAGCTGAGAGTATGGAAATGGTTAGCCCTTCGTCTTATCGCGGCACCTCTAAATATTCTCTTTGCAAGGCTATTAGCGGAAGAACAACACTCATCATCGAAACTGGGCGTATTTCAAGTCAGTCCTCATCACATGATCTGGAGGCCTTGTTGTTGTTGTTGGCACAAGCGTTGAGCTGCTTGTCGAAGTTCTTCGCTCTTGAACATTGTCTTCGTCATCTTCTTCTCAACACGACGTAACTGCAAATACAAATTGCCACAGCATAAGACGTTCGAATATTGCTTCCGGCTACGTAAGGTAAATTGTATAGTGCGTGAAGTAGCAGTCCTGCGGTCACACCGTGGGATGACTGTGGCCGTGGCCAGCTGAGATAATAAAGGGGGTTAGCAATATGAAAAACTAAAATTGAGTAGAGTCACGATTACTCCTGGTAGAGTGAGAACGGTCAAAAATGCTACGGCTATAGTCTGGCCGGAGAGAGTTCGCTTTGAAACTCAAGTCGTCCTGCGTAGTTTGCATCATGTACTTTTGCAAAATACGAGTACACGGAGCACGGACCGAAATCCGCATTTGTGAATCTATTTTACGCAACACGACTCGAATTCCATAGCGAACTCTAAGTGGAGAAACGAGAAACGTAGTACCTTTCTTTCTTGCTTGATTTCTCCTTTGCGCTGTCGTCTTTCCTCCGTTGTTTCTCCCTTAGGTCGAAAAGTGGACGCCTTGCTCTGTCGACTCGTCACACTCTCTGTCTCCATATCCTCCTCAGTACTCAGCACTCCCTTTGGCTTCTTCCGCTCTTTCCTACTCGGGCCTTCCGTGATTAGCGTCGGATGATTGTACAAGCTCGAGTAAGTGCCTGCAACACTGGCTCATGTCGCCTTACGTCCGAAACTACGACGTCATAAAATATGGGCAGCCATGGGTTTTTTAGGCGTCCGTCACTAATCTGAACGCGGCAAATAACCACAGCTGACCGATCGGACGAACGGGTCCGAAAGTACAGCTGTAAAATCGTGTTAAGACCTGTAGACATAGAAGACAAAGGAGGAGGAAGACGCTTTCTCTTCTCACTTAGTATGCTTTCGCAATCCCAGGTTTTGTCTTTCTTCTCCTGCACGTAGACATCCTCCTTCTCCTCCCTCTGCTCTTGTTCCGCAGCGAGTGCGCGCGACCTGGCGATAACCTCCTCATCACGCCCAGTCACAAAGATCTCCTCGTTTATCAACCTTTACACGTGCACCACACATCAATAGGTCACTCCAGCATGCTGTTGCATGCACATGGTCATGTTCAAGCAATCCACAAGTACAATGTAGTCCTACACTCACTGCACTGTATTTTCCTCTTATTTTGCAAAGGAAGAAGACGGGGACAATGCGAATTACCTTTTCTTTCTTTCTCCCTCTTCATATTCAGCTAGTAAATCGCGCATGCGTTCAGAGTCCGGCTCCAGACACCCGCCCATCACTGCCTCATTTTCTGCATCAAAGTCACAGCCACCCAACTCCTCGTCGCCATAACGCGACCATACCTGCAATGCAACCCCTCATTCTACTCTACATACATACATACATACATACATACATACATACATACATACATACATACATACATACATACATACATACATACATACATACATACATACATACATACATACATACATACATACATACATACATACATACGTACACAGACTACAGAGTGTAAGTGTAGGTACTTCTTCGAAGTGGTCATCCACGATCTGGAGTCCCTCCGAGCGCCGCATAACACTGCTGGTGAGTGAGTAGTTGGTGAAGCGAGCAGTGCCCCTCTCCTCCAAATCACCCACTGCCTCCTCCTCCTCCTCCTCCTGAACAGCCCTCGTACTGCCATCATCATCACTCACTCCACCCTGCAAATCCACACGCTCCTCCCTGTTATATCCATATACAGTATGTAGGAAGCATGGATGTTCATCTTCAAGTACCGAAAGGGGCCAGCATACTTAGTACGTTCAGATATACGCTCAGATATACGCATAGGCAATGACATGACATTAAAAATGGGACACCTGCCTACGTGCGCAATTCGGTGCGTACATATGTAGGTGTAGGTAGCTGGCCCCAAACGGAATGGGATTACTCTGAGGCAAAGAAAGAAGAAGTTGCGTGGTGAATATATAACCCGCAGGTACTCTGTTCCTATGTCGCTTGCTCCACAAGTGAAGATTCCATAGACACAAAAAGCCCGGCGTAGAAGGCAGTGTGTGCGGAATGCAGACACAGGAACAGAAAATCTTCAACACGCCAATCGCCCCGCCTTGCCCCACGCTCTCCAAACTACGTACGTACGTGTGTACCTCTTCGTCCTGTGAGGCAGAAGTTGTGGGTTTGTTGGCCTGAGTGACGAAGTCATCGTCGAGACAATTTTGGGGATCCTCAAAGTCGAAATCTTCGTCGAGAGCGGCGACGATGTCCGGGTCCAGTTCGGGTCTGGGTCCGGACACCGGAGCCGCCTGATTCAACAGTCCCGTCTTCAGCTCCACGCCACGACTGCCGAACAAACTGGAAGACAGCTGCAGCAACGACCCCGACCCACCCGCCTGCAACAAAATCCACCGCACATAAAACTACTCCTTTCACCCGCACCATCAACACGCCTTCTTGCGGCGCTAATTCAAAAAACGTAGCGCCACCTTTAAGTCCAAAAAAGCGCGTGAATTATTCGAATTCAGCAGCGCGAGGGACTTACTTCAAAATGTAAAGATATCTCAATCTCAGTAGGCAAATAGGAAAAATGAAACCTCAACAGTTTTCTAAATTACCGGGTACGAACTTGTTGTGAGCGGGTGAGGCTGACCACAAAAATAAAAATGTCACAATAGAACTGAAAACGTAGCATTATCTACCAGCAGAAAACGGTTACGTAGAGAATTGAACCTCACCTGTGCATTCGCATCTTCGTCTGCAATACTGAGGCGAGTAAGTTGGAGATCTTTTCCGGCGTCTTGTGTCAATCCTGTTGCGGTGAGGCGAAATCGTTCTTCTACTGGTTCTAGGCTGCTCACTTCGTTCACATCACGCAAGTGCTGTAGATAGTCATAGTTGTCCTCGTAAAACACGCCGAACTTGCGCTGCTCAGCATACTGCTTCTCCTGCTCCACCTAAAACATTACACATGCATTGTACAACCACAAAAATACATAGAGGAAACATGGGATATCAAGCTGATATTTTCCTTGCAAATACTCAGCAATATGTCAAATCGTCCCGAAAAATTTTGAACCAAATAGGAACAATTGCGCACATCGTCCTCTTTCACAGACTCTCGTGTTCTCTCGGTGAACCAAAACACTGGTGACTGTGACTAAATAGTAGCCAGGAACTTACTGGAGCTAGCACACGTTCTGCGGCATCTGTGGCGATAAGCGGGTCCTTTTGGCTTCGGTGTACCAAGCGAAAAGTGACAGACGACTTCTTGTCCACAAAGTGCTTCTTACGCTTAGGCTACAAAAACAAAGATCGAACTATGCTGATTGAACATTGAACAAGAAAACGAAACCTCTGCCTTGCATCGCATCGCATCGCATTTTATTCGGATAGCCCAGGACCGAGCCGAAACCAACTGTACTCGCATCAGAAAGTAGCACATAAATTAGTACATAAGTACATACTACGTACTACAAAAGACACAATGGGTTATTCTTGGGCCTGGCCTGGCCTTGCTTACCATCGTTCAGCTGATATGATTTCTTCATCAACAGATGACCGGCTTGACTGACAGCACGGACAGACAGATAAATACTTTCCTCTTTCTGTCCTTTTTTTCTTTCTTTCTTTCTTTCTTTCTTTCCGCTGCCCTGCCGCTTGGTTCGCTTCGCCTTCGCGTCAACTTTTTGCATGTATGCCTAGAGCGCGCGTCCAAACAAACGCCAAAAGCTCAACCAATAACGTAAATAGTATGGCGCTGTAGGTACGTAGATAGGAGCGCAGCGCGCGGCGTGCGCTCTAGGAGTAAATGCTTTTGATGGCGCGTTATGCGTACGGTGGTTTATTTTACCCAAATATTAACAAAGAATGCAAACGATGCATGAAATAATACTTACGGCGTCCGAGTGTCACCTTGAGCATCAATAATTGTGGGTCGGTCCCATTTCAACCATATCCAGTTTGCGAACAAGTTTTCACTCACAGAAAGCTGCAAATAAATATGACGCTTACTTTCCGGTGCAGCAAGAGGCCATATACATTGACGTCACACATCATGTCACGCTGTAACCATTCAAACAACCAAAATTGTTCGGTCAAAAGGTGTCTGGCCTAGGTTTCAAACAGGTGGTAGGAAAATGACATTGCTGAAATCAGCCTCGTTTTCTTTGTCGCTGTTCCTTATGCTACAGCTCCTAACAGACGCGGTAACCTCACCGTTTGTTTATTACAGCTTTGTTTAGTACGTACGTACTCACCTATAAATACTTTTTCCGCATTTAGCAAGAAAACACTTGTCCGGCTCTAACAAGCTGTATCGAAAATGTTGTGGAAACCCTGAGAGATGGAGCAGGTGGACGCATACGACGCGTGCTTAACAGTGTGGATACGGTAGGAGATTGTGGTAGGAGCGAAATCGAGGACTTTCTTGCTCGTCTGGACGAAATGCAGGAGTTACAGCAGGACAGACAGGATCGAGTCATGCGCTGCATTCGAGGTGATTTGTCCGGCTTTCCGGGATGCGAAATCAATGCGGGCGGACCATTCCCTCTTCCTGATGAAGTAATACACAAACGTACTTACAGCAACGTTTGGTGCGCATAATATAGTGTATATTGTGCATTCCATGCCTGCTTGGTCAGAACAGTAGCACATGCTGAGGTTCTCTGTAGATGCCTCGAGAATGCATCAACGATCGTCGCGAGTACGTTCAACGCCTTTTCGGTTCGGGCGCTGTCCAAAGATTTCGAGAGAGATTATCGCAGGCTGGCGGAGGTCGCGGCGGCAGACTTTTCGGCGGTAATTTTGGTGCGAGAAGCAGACAGAAACGGCAGGCATTTGGTGACAGCGGCGGCACGAGAGGACGTCCATTCTCGTTTTTACGTCAGCAGACGAATGGAGGACGTAGAGCAGGTGGAGGAAAGCAACCTTTCAAGCAGTGCTTACAGAAAAGCTGCGGTTGCCCCGAGGCAAAATTGTGCCACGAATGCTACGAGATGAGCGGTCTGCATGACCAGATCCATCTTTTGAAGCTGAGGATGCAGTTATTGCGAGTTCGTTGCGGAATTCCCGAGCGGCCCAAACCATTCGCCGACTTCGGCCAGAAAAGAGGACCTCAAGAAGACGAAGGCTTATTGTATTCATTTACAAACTGAGCAAATAATTATAGGGAATTTCCTAACAAGTACGGTGTTGTACGTTATTGCATTGTACTATTGCATCTGCATGCACTACATGCGCTAAAAGTGGGCTGCGAAAGCAATATTACCTGTAAACCACTTTTATTACCAAAATTTTGCACAAGCAGCTTATTGATAATATCCATAAAGTGGCTAAAACCAGTCCAATACTGTAAGAAAACGCAATTTGGCAAGTTTGACGACGAATAGTTTCCTGAAAATGAATGTACACAAAGTGCTAAGCTGTAAACTATCACATTCTCCACGTCTGAAATAGACAATTACAGTTTATCGCTTCACTATGCTGTACTGCTAATGCTAATCACAGTGTGCTGCAAGAAAATAGGGACCGCCAATATCACACAACATAAATAAGAACACGTTCACATTGGCCAGTTTACAAATTCTGGCATTGGCAACAAAACTACGTAAAGTACGCAGATGCAACATAACAAATGTAGGAACAAAACATGACGTAAAGTATGCAGATGCAACATAACATATGTAGGAATAAGACATGACTCATCAGTACCATTTTCTCAAAAGTCAGAGACTTCAGAACAGCCCAAACCAAAGTGTTTCATAGAGTAAAAAAAATATCACAATATACACCACCGATCCAAAATGAATAAAACCTATTTCAAACAAAAAAGTACATATATGTACATAACATAGACTGTTTAAGGTAACAATTTATTCACTTCCATACACTTTACACGTCTTGAGTACATAGTAAACTGTTAAAGAAAAGACTTTGTACTGAAAATGTGCACATCACACGGTGAGTCGGTGACAATGCAAAAGTTCGCAGTTGAAAAGGACTGACTGCAGGACTCTCTTATCAATTATATTGTACTGTAGGAGGCATTCATGAAGTTTTGGCCATTGGATCATTGGAGATATTGAAACACCATATTTCGGGTAGATTCATCATCCAGATCAAACTAAAAAAAATATTGCGTGGTCACATAAACTATAGAACGTGACTGCGTGGTGACATAAACTAAAGTACCTACGTGATAGAGAATATTGCAGATTTCTTGCGTTTACCCCAACTCCGAAGCCATCGAACCAGGCGGTTGGCTCCATGCTTGATCCAGCTAGCTGATTACCATTGATCTGAGCTCCCTGACAACTGCTATCACCACTACTGCTAGGAATATTCGCAGCTATCTGCTGCTGCTGCTGCTGACCCATCATACCACCACCAATTACTGTTCCACTATTCCCTGGATATGAAGGTGGTCTTGGCACTGGGACCTGGGCACTTTTGTTCTGATTGCCACCACTTATTGGTCCTCCTGAAACAACCACCATGTAGGCTACGTACTACACTTACAGTTCATTAGATCCTCGTCCTAAAGGCTCATCGGGTAAATAGTCGCGGTAAAAAGCAGGGAGCATAATGTACTGTACGTACAGTACACGAGTACAGTACGTACATACCTGTCATCACATTTGCACCAGTATTTCGTTCCACGGCATCAACCATCTGTTGCTTCCCAGCCTCAACTGCAGTAGCGACTGCTGCTGGTGCAGGCGACGGCACATAAGACACGGAAGTAGAAGGCATTCGATATCGAGGCACGTTTCCACCCCCACTCATACCATATCCCGGAGCGACAGCAGGAGCATCGTCGAAATTGAATACAGTGGGCGGTGTCCGAACGCCAGGGTATGGGCCCAATGAGGTGGAGGGGGCGAGTGTCCGCTGTGCATACACGGCCGCCTGCGGCTGAGGTTGTGGGTGATATGCACCTGGGAATGGTGGTGCAGACAGTGGACCCGGTTGCCGCATCGCTCCACCCTGTACAGGTCCAGCTGATCCCATTGCGTAGACTGGGAACGGACTTCCTCGAGGCGGATATTGATGAGGAGGTGGATAGGGCCCTCTGTTGCCCTGCTGATCCATAGGTCCAAGTGGGGCTGAGTGAGGGGGCATCATGGGATATCCAGCCGGGTGGGGTGGAGGCCTGCGCACTGGCGCCATTTGGCCTCGCATGCCGGCATTGAAGCCTGTCGGCCCAGACTGACTCATCACATAGCCAGGAGGCGGAATACCAGCAGGAGCCCCACTCACCTGCTGCTGCTGTTGCTGCATCTCGTAATGAGGCCCAGCGTAGCGCGGTGGAGCAGGCTGCTGCTGTTGCAAGTACGGAGGGGCCTGGGGACTGGCTCCTCCTGCAGACGTGGCAGAATTCCGCGGGGAGCCCATTCCTTCCATGTTGCTAGAGTCCGTGGGGGTGGCTGGTGGTTTGGTGCTGGCAGGCGAGTACGGAGGTTCCTGTTTCAGTCCGCCGCCGCTCCCTCCTGCAGCGCTGCTCCTCGCGCCTCCCGTGCTGCCTGCAGAGCTGGTGGCCGGTACTCGAGTGCGGTTGAGCTGTTCTGCAACGGCGGTGGAGATGCGAGGCGTCTCCACCTGCTTCTCCTTGTTCTCTTTGGCCAGTTTGTCCAGAGGCGTATTTGCGATGGCAGTGGGCAGCGTGGGCGCGTGACTTTGGTTACTCTGCAGCAGCTGCACCAGGACTGAGCTGTTGCCAGTGAAGCGAAGTTGCTGCTGCTGCGGCGACGCCATTGGCTTGATTCCTCCGCCTGCTGTCGCCCTTCCTGCAGCATATGCAGCTGCGTTGGGAGCTGTTGTTTCGTAGCTGCATGTGGGTTGAACAGAGAGTCGTCGTTGTTGATGCAGGGGCGGCGGAGCGGCGGTGGCTGGACTAGAGGGAGTGGAGTGGGGATTGTGGCGGTAGGGCGGCATGTAGACAGAGCTGGAGCTCACTTCGCCGCTGCCCTGACATTGCGGCTGTATGGATGTGGAGCTGCTGACCAAGGAAGACGAGCTCTCGTCTTCGTTCAACAGCTGAGTCAGAATACCAGGCGGAGGCGGAGGAGCAGCCACTGTTCCACTACTGCTCGCCGTTCCTTCCGGTTGCAATAGGGACTGCAACAGTACACAACTATGCACACCTACACGCAAAATGCACGCGTAATGTACGTATTTGCAATATCCTACAGGACAGAAGGCAAGCTCAGCTCACCTTCAATATGGTATTGTGATCGTCTATCCCAGCCTTTCCTTGAGGCGAAAACATGGCAGTGCTGTTGGATGAGGCGATCATAGCCTGATGCTGCTGTTCCACCACTGCGTCCACTGGGTTCTGCTTGTTCATGGAGCAGGAGGACAGAGCGGGCGAAGGTTGCTGCTGTGTCTGCAGTCCTCCAGTGTCGAGCGTGGCGTCGCTGGAATCGGCTGGCGCCGTCTTCGCCTTCTTCTTCCGTCCTCCGCCACCTCCGCTGCCTTTCGGGGCTCGCGATTTCGTCGTCTTCGGTGTTGTCGTTGTCCCCGTCGAGCTCTGCTGATCACTTCCTGCGGCCGCATTGTTACTGGCAGTAGCGTTCACTTTGGAGCGCGGTTTCCGGGCTCCCTTCTTCGTCGGAGGGCCGGGAGCCACGTCAGGAGCTTGCGGCAGCTGCTCCGTCGATGGCCCACGATTTCCAGGATAAGAATACGGATGGTACAGATGGAAATGATGACTAGGCGTAGAGCTGTTAGGGGAGCCGGGAAACGAGCCACTCATGCCGCCCATTGGGGGGCCACCAGTATTACAAGTGTTCATGTACATTCCAGCTGGAGCCGCGGCCGGGGCTCCGCCCGGTGGTTGCGGGGGATAGGAATATTGCGGAGGCGGTAGGCCCGTGTCCATGGCAGAGTAGGAAGACGAGTGCTCGGTGAACACGGAATGAGCCCGACCAGCGTAGGGTGACGTCATTCCCGGATCCACGGAGTTGGGCGACATCAGGTTGCTGGGGGTTGGAGCGGAGGCGGCAGAGGGTGGCGAAGTCTCGTCGAAAATGGATGAGCACAGCTGCTGTAGGGTGTCCGGCTTCGCTTCTGTCCCAGCACTGGGGAGTCCAGCTCCTGCTCCTCCACCTTGCTCCGTCATTTCTACTTGCAGTGGTGAAAGGTTCTCGAATTGATTGCCGCCAGCGCTTCCAAGGGATAAATGAGACATGTGAGTAGCGGAGGACATTTGGCGACCCATCCCAGTTCTGGATGCCACCGCGGCTTTCGGCAGTGGAGGGGCCTGATTGGGACTCATTTGATTGGGTATCATTCCAACTGGGCCCATCATCATTCCATATTGCTGCTGATCGTCCATTGACCTTCGGTTCACAAGCTGTTGCTGTTGTTGCTGCTGATAAAACTGCTGCTGTTGATTCATTGACTGTTGCTGCAGGCCAGCGCTGGAGATGTCGTACTGCAAGGTTGCGGTGGCTGTTTGCTGCTGCTGCTGCTGTTTCTCTTTGGACTGTCCTTTGGCTTTGGAGTTTGTACGCGCCTGTTTGGGGGCGGATGGAGCTGAGTTTGCTCCTCCGCCGCCTTGTGACTTGGTTGGCGGATGAGCTGCGTGAGATGGGGCGATGGCGGAGGCCGCCGACATCATCGGGTACAGATTGCCAGTGCTCTCCACCCTACCATTAACAATCGTACCATCCAGCAAGCTATCTTCGGACCGAGTATACAGGTACAGTACAATAATGCCATGCGGAACAGTACAGTACAGTACATTATGATAGGTATGTGCAAGTAAAGGTACGTACCTGGCAATAATACAATCCAAGTGGACACTTTGCTCAGGTGCAGTCCTGGTCTTTGACCTGACTTGAAGAGTCAATACAGTGCCACCGCCGCCTCCACCACTTCCTGGCACCAGCAATAAGCGAAGAGACGCCTCCATTGCTGCCATAGCTAGAAAACACGCAGATTGCGTAGGCCTGTCACTTGAATCGTCTAATGTAGGGTATGTACTCTGTCTGTAGGAATTATGCTGTGTGTATGTGCATAGGTATAGAAGTATTATCTTACAATTTTTCTGCAGCAGTGTGTTTAGTATGGGCAAATCGGATTCGACGCATAGTCCAAGCAAAGATCGATTTTCCAGGAACTTTGGAAACAGCTGCTCTGTTGAGAGATTTCTGCAAATATCGACGGCGTGCTTCATTCAATGACGGAACAACGAACGAACACCACGTTGGCTATGACGAGGGGACAGACCTGTGTTCGATATTGAGGATGTCTCCTCTTGGTGAGCAAGTGAGGCTGAACTGTCGACTGAGGTTTCCAGCAGGAGAAGAAGCTGCGACCATCTGCTGCTTTTCTTGCTCGGCTGGTTGCCGCCTCGCCACACAAACCAAACATGCCCGCGCATCTGCATAGAATTATCTCGAAACTCCTTGGATCAGGAATGCGGTATATGTATGTGTGATGATGGAAAAGGCATACCGGCGGGAGCGGATAGAACACCGAGGAAATCGTGCTCTTCTTCCTTCTGAGGGTCAGTAGGATATGGCAAAGAGACGGCTGAGACATGCAGAGGAATGCAAGCACCAGTAGATGAAGCTGGAGCCGAGCAGAATGAGGCAGGCGAAGAAGAGGAGGCCGACTCGCATCTTCCGGTCAGAAAGCGACATCGGAAGCTCTGACTCTGTCGCTCCTTCGGCCCAGAGGAAAAATGCATCATGTGCCAGCCTGTGCATGCAAAAACCCAACAGCAATGCAACAAACGAATGTTTTATGGAAACTACGTACTTACAACAGTTAGAAGTAAAATTTTCTGGATGCATGCATACCCACCCATTGAATCAGGCAGTAGCGGAGTAAACAACTTGTGATCGTCTAGCAGTACAAAGTCGTAGATTGATCTGTTCAGCATTTCACCCTGCAAGAAAAGAAAAAGCGGCCACCATCACACATACGTACATAGTAGACCCATGAATCAACGCATATATCAATGGCGGGGCAATGGAAAAGTTTTGATGTGCGTGGGCAGCAACACGACACCTGTGAGCAAGAGATGTATTTGATGACGTTTTCGGAAGCGTACTCCACCATGCCATCTGCATTGAGAACGAAGAGGAAGCCGTCCAGCGCCTCGAGCACCATGGGACCAATGTGACTGGCCAGAACCACGGGACCGGAAGAGGACACATCCTCCTCCTGCACCGCGGCACCTGCAGACTCTGCAACAAATCCAACACATGCGCGTGATGTTAGTGGTGTACAACTCCCCCCTTGGAGAGGAGCCAGCATGCAAACAGAACAGCAGCGGCTGTCGTGGTGCCAAAATACCAAAGAAGAAATTATGTACAGTAAGAGACGCTTTTAATCAAAGTGTCCGTATGTACTGTACTTTTCTGCTTCTGCTCCTTGAGTTGCCTGAGTAGATCGCTGAGTTGCTTGCGGTCGGATCCGGGCAGACTTGGCACCAGCGTCTCCTGCAGCAACTCCGCCAGCTCCTGCAGATACTCGCTCTCCGGTCGACTACTGGGACTGCAGCTCGAAGAGCCCACTACCGCAGAACACATGGAGGAGGAGGCAGAGGAAGATGACTGACCGCGCTGCTGCTGCTGACTCAAGCCACCACCCCTGACACAGACAACATTCACATACTATCGCTTTAATGTGTGTCGCTTTTATCCATGGTGGGTGACACGATGCAAATACATAGGTACAAAAGCCAAAAAGCCTGCTCATTACGACGGCTTAACACGGAAGTGTTCCAGATGCCACTATAATAGTATAACGGCCAGGCGCAGGATGTGCCGCCGCAAGGATTCTGTAGTAGGGAAGTAACACATAAAAATTGTTACGGAAGCGGTGAGCGCCGGAACGACTAGATAACTTATTGTACAATCCGGCCGACTACTAAAACCAGTGTTTGGCGGTGGTTGTCGACATATTTTGAGCGGTAGGTTTGATGAAACTCTATGTCTATCTATCTATTGGCTGCTGTGCGCTCACAGATAACCCCACTTACAGCCGGTTTCCTACGACAACGGACACTGCCGCGAGCCTGCTTTTAAAACCTGCACACGTTGTATGTACTTTACCTTACATGCATTTAGGCTGTGGTATGCACGGTGAGTGCTGTACATACGTACATACTAGGTGCTACATAGGTAACTTAATGTGCAGCACGGTCGTGCACCTGTGTGACATTTACAGTGACAATGGACAAGCAACATACGTACGTACATAGTAGCTGCTTCATACGCTACAGATAAACATGCTGCATACTGTTAGTCAACCACATCAACTGTCAGCTTACGCAGCACAGCTTACATAAAAACACATATGACAAATAGCTACTACGCGTGACGTATTGTACATATAGCCCTCAAAAAAGCCATTCTTGGAATAAGCCTATGGCCAACCCTGCTTCTCTTGAAATGCGACCAACCTTGCGTTGCCCCAAAAATACCGTAACCTGACCCAATTGAGCTGTTTCCGATAACGCACGTACCAATATAAGTTCTGTCTTGATATTAGTCATGCAGTACCTATGTATTTATTTACACAGTATTTCTGTATTCGTACGTGGCGAGGCTGTCGGCTCCAGAGAGAAGCGGGTTTTTGCCTCCAGCAGCTGCAGCAGGAGTGGACGCGGGGATCTTCTGCTGTTGTCTCCCGCCGCCAGCCGCTATCTTCTGTTGTCCTGTCCTGTAAGCAGCTGGACGCGCAGAATCCTCACCTGAGCCACTCATTCCTCACTTCTTCCCTTCATTCTTGTGTAATTCGGTAAAGAAGTAAGTAATCTTCTCTGCTCACGTGGGAGGATCAATCGATCGTCGGAACAAGAAACGAGATGCGCGTAGTCGTTAGTTAGTATACGAATCGATTTCGGCGATTATCGCAGTCGTCGCGGTCGAAGTCGACGCTTTTTCTCTTTCATCATAGAGGTAGGGAATGCACGTAGGGACGCATACACGTTGACTACTGTGGTACGCGACGCAGGTGCGCGAGAAAGGTGAACGTCGGAGAGATTACGTCATGAGCCCGGGTCGCCGTCTCCGTCGCAGGCGCGGAAGTCGACGAAAAAACGATGGAGTGTGAAGAAATCTGCTGTTGCAGCGGAAAAGAAGGAAGAGGAGGAGGAGGAGGAAGACGTCGAGAAAAAAGAATCCTTCGTCATTTCTTCCACATAGCCAGCCATCAACCGTGGCAGCACCCCTCTCTCTTCTCTACTACGTACGTCTCCCGATCACGCGAGTATTCTTCCACTTCGTAAACACACCTGGAAGACGCCAACTATTTACGTATGTATACACGTATTGTACATAAAAAGAAGAGAAATCAAATGCAGTAAAAATCCGCCGAGGATGAACACAGTTTTCAGCAAGTACTGTACGTACAACTGCCGCGCTTTTAAGCACATGTACGTTTTTAAGACCGATTTCATCCCTGCGTTTGTTCGCAGCGCTGCCATCAAAACATCAGCAACAGCACCATCAACATCTTATAACAATGTAAAAGAGCAGCAGTCACGTTCAACATCGAGAGTCACGAAACTTCGGCCGCTACATGTATGTACAGTACATACAGCATCCATCGAATCATCAGACAGGCGTGGAGGCAAGAAGGAAGAGAGATACGCATGAGCAAGCAAGCACTGCCAAATAAAATATGCGAAAATACAAATTAGAAGAAAGAGATTAAAAATGAAGTTTTTGCGACATTGTCGGCGCCACGCAGAAAAATCGGACCGTATTCTGCCCTACCGTATTTTTGGGTGTATATCCCCCCTATTGTATATCCCCCCTAGTGTATAACCCCCATTGGCAAAACATAAATTTTGTCCTTTGTATATCCCCCCCTGGTGTATAACCCCCCATGTACTGGAAGGTACCTGACCTACTGTACCTATGTAGCTGGTCCTATGCTAGCTATAGCTATTCCTACACCATGCTGCTATGCCTGTAGGCTTAGCTGAGCATGTCTTGTACTAGAATAACCCTGTTTTAACCGCGATTATGCCCTAAAACACATACTTTTGACCTCAAAAACATGCCTCTACACACCTCTCATAAACATAAATTTTGTCCAATGTATATCCCCACCCATTGTATATCCCCCCTAGTGTATAACCCCCCATTGGACCTCTCAATTTTTGTATACCCCCATGGGGCTATACACCCAAAAATACGGTACTTATACGTCAAGTTATGTACAGGTCAGCACTACACGACAGTAAAATGAAGGCGGTAGAGAAAAGCTCGTAGCTGAAATGCCACTGCAATAAATAGAGTTTAACGTAGAACAATGCTCGAGATTAGTTTGTTCATGTAATGAAAAGGTGTGCTTGAATGTTATTTGAAAACTTCAGTCACGTGCTAAGTGTAGTATTGTTTTGAGTAAGGGTTTCAAGCGTCACCTGATTGATTGCGTATACGAACGTTATGCGACGTACTGCTTGCGCATGTATATTTATTTATTACATGTAGGGGCTATCATTTCCTGGAGGCGATGAATTAGCAGCGGCATATAAATGAGTCGCTCGACTCGAGTCAAGACCGGTGTTTTTTCACAGGAGGAGAGCGAGAGAAAAGCTCGAGCACACTGTGACAGCAACGACACAGGGGGTGATTGGAGTGAAATTATCGCGAAAATTAACAAAACATATCCGTATGAGCAAGAGCCCATGAGCAGCTCAGGCTTCATTGATCCAGAGTGATAATTACAAGATGCAAGCAAAAATGGTTCAGTTGCAAAGCGAGCAGCGCAACGTCCAACTACTTTAGCAGAGGTCGCATAGCAGCTTACTAAGATGCCAAGCATTAACACGTACGTAGCGAAAAACTAGCACTGAATGAGAACGTCAGCCAACGCGTACAAAAAACAAAAGCTATGCAATATTGCGGCATCATGGACTATGGAGGCGTAAACATTCACTCCAGAGATCAGTCCAGCCCAGAGATCAACAAAGAAAAGTAGTGTATGGTATGGTAGAAAAAACACAAAAAATAAGGAAAAACTTCTTCAGAAATTGAACAGACACGCTATCGTGTAGAAGGTGAGTACAGAGGAGACAGAAGCTTATGAAAAATGATGATCAGGCTGCAGACTGGACATAGGGACAGCCACTAAAATACGCTTCCGCAATGATCTATACGTAGATGCGCGGAAGCGGACGAGGAAGCGAACAAGGGGACTCCTCAAACACCAAACACTGCACACAACACAACAACGGACGACCAAGTACTACTACCCAATACTATTCAGAAGAGTAGTAGAAAGAGGGCCACTTTTCGAAAACTCTTTTCCGCGTATGTATGTACAGAACTCGCAATGCATGCGCAGTCAACCCATCCTGATCCATGCACACGAGATATACACAGAAGGCGGAATGGAAGGGACGGACAGCACTTTTCTCGCGCGATAGTGGGACTTTTGAGGGAAACTGTGTCAAACCCGTGGCGTACTCGTCCGTCGCGTCTCCCTCCCCTTCTTTTCTTCTTTTACCGCGCTTGCCTCCCTCGCCCTCCCTGTCCGGCTGCCCCTTCGCAACACATCCTCGCGACCCTCGCCTGGCACACAGACATACACATGAGCTACAGGGAAATACAGCAACCAGCAACCTGAAGAATTAGAAATGAGGGATTGATACATCGTCAGCGGACACGGAAATCCCTCCTTTTCCGAATTGCTGGACGGCAGAAAAAAGACCACCTTTGCCGCGCACTAATCACCGAGGTTCATCCTCGCACAAACTGATTATTGCGCACTCGCTCTGTGTACATACATACTCCGCCATTGTCAATTACACTCCAACCATAAACCATTCGCCGAATGGGTATAGAAAGGCTTGCAGTTGCAGCTCTGCATTTCTGCAACATATTATTTTGGCGGTAGCATAAACGATATTGCTGCGAGACACCAGTGCATAGCTACATTAGCGGGGCCATCATAGCTTAACGCCTATAATCATGCATGAATGCTGGCACGAAGCGAGCACGCTAGCAATCTAGTACTACCAAACACAATCGTCTAATTTCCGCGTTATTTAGTTATATTACTATACTACTGCGCATTCGGGGGCCAAATCAAATTGCTAATAGGGGCCATCCCCACAAAATGTACGCAACTCTAACAGAAGAGATCGCTGAGACCAATGAAAAAAGACATCTGGCTCTCGTTATCCCTCCTCTCATCTTCCTCATTGTGCATGGTTCATGCGAGAGCTGCGATAACAAGGACTGCAATTTTACACTGTGTTAGATGGGACAATAAATATATGCGTCGCCGTATCGTATGTATGCACGACAATACGTAATGCAGCATTACGGTGTTGTCGCCGTCGTCCATATGGAGTGCTGCGTGATTTTCCTAATTTGTCAGTTTGGTGCGATAGAGTCCAGTTGGTTGGACGGATGAAAAACGAGGAGCACTTTTTTGTTGCGCTCGACGGCCCTTTTTTGTTGGCGAATTTTGCCCGATGGGGGAGGGGAAGAGCATGGTCAGCAGAGGTTGAAAATCCGTCGTCGTCCTACGTATGTACGCATGCGACGCTAGACAAGTACATACATACATAACTCACTTGTCGTCCAGCACCTTGTACATAGTGTATAGTACTTACCTATACGTACATACATGAATAAAATGGGTATAGTTGTTACGTGTGAGGCGTGACCCACTAACCATTTTTCAAGTCCGGGATTTTACTAGTTCAAAAATTGCCCCTCAGCAACCAAGAAAAGGGTCAAACCAAACTCCCTGCTTCGCAACGCCGCCTGATCGCGTGAGCACAGCGCGCAACTAATACAACATTGCATGCACACAGTACAAACTGTACACTTACATACGAGGTATGCACTGCACACTTGATCAGACGGAAACTCCGTAAACAGAGGCACATCCTCACTTTCTCTCATCTCTACAGCCTCATATCATTAATACTATCTTTACAGCCTCATCATACGTAGCTCGCGAAAGATATACGAACCCGTAGGATTGATAAGTCTAGCTATGATTGTTTCGCTCCTCTCAAATTATTAAGATATATACATACATGTAGACAGACCAATGCTACTCGCTTTGAAACCATTCGCGGTCAGTCATGCAAAGTCGCGTATGTACATACAGTTACTGTTTTAATTTCATAGTAACTGTGTAATGTTGGACTTTGTACGAAAAAAGCTAGTTTCAGATTAGGTATAGGCTTGGTATAGGTACATTATTAGTAAATATATGCAGAAGACGCTGGAGTCTCTCTTACCTTATACGGACGCTTGATCGCTGGTAAAGAGTGCAATAGCCGCCAGAAAGCTCAATGTACACCCAATGTAGGGAGCTTGATTAGAGTTCATGGGTTGCTCGTTGTTCGCAGTACTGTTTCGGTTTAGAATGCAGAATCCATTGCCACTGCCGCTATCACATCATGAAAAAATACAAGCCGATGTATTGGTCAAGACATGAATGGCATGAGGGTAAAGCAATCGGCATAGCTAATAAACACGCTCAAACGTACGGAATATTGCAAATACGCAAACGTACGATGACGTATAATGGTGTACGTTAGCAGTTAGGAAGGACATAACAATAAACAAATACTGAGTAGCTGAAAAATGGAACAAAATGGATAATTTCAATTTAGGTCGCCGCAGCAGCAGACCGTAGAAATAGTAGTGATATTTTCACAAACCACCAGATTACTACACTACACGTACTAACATTTTAGTCCTGAATATGTATGTACAAAGCAAGACGGGCAGCGAGTGGGAACTAAAGCAAGCAAGTGATAAAGAAAAAGCCGATAAAAGCAGTTGCCTCATGTGCGGTCAACTCCGCAGTAGCAGCAGCACAGACACAAAGAGAGCGGTTCCACATCGTCAATACGGACTCTGTGCAATGCGCGTCCGTCCGTACGTACAATACCGTCCGCAAAATGTTTACCACCACACAACGGCCGGTCCTGCTTATCATAAGTCCTATAATCAGTTTGATGATTTATATTTAGAACAATAGCATGTCATTTGGCTGTCAAATTACGGGCCAAAAATAACCCTGCTATGCGGTCGCATTATTACATTACATGGAAGAGCAGATGGAAGAACCATCATAGAGTGTGTAAACAAAGCCACATCTTTACAAAAATAGAAATGAAGGGCTCTGTAGAGTGGCACGGCGACAGTGCAGGAAGATAAACGGGCTACATATACGTAGTTGTATGATTAACGATAACGATGAACGATATCTACAGAAGCCTGTGATGAACGAGTTGGAAGATCGAGGAGATAACGCGAAGCTTGAAGCGCGCCATATAAAATCAAGTAGTAGTCGCAAGCTTCAGCGGGATTACAATGACTTGCATTATTTAGTCGTTGACTTGCTTGACTTGGTGTTAGCTGCATATGTACATACAAACTACTGTACCTGCTCGACCGTGACAAAAGACGGGAAAAAAGACACTTTTGATTACAACTTACTGTAATGTTCCGTAGATAGCCCCATGGGGCTATACAAATGGTAAGCCCCGATTAGGGGGGCTATACACGAGAGGGGGTTATACACGAGGGGGGGCAATACACGAGGGCATTTTTCATTTGTACCAAAAGTAAGGTTTTTTGACCTCCTGAACTCGTTTATGGTGATTATTTGGCACGCTTCCAAGCTCCACTCATCAAAAATGCAACTTTAACTTGAAAAATTGTGAAATTTTCGCTACCAAAATTTTCCCTTGAAGAGATATCACTTGCAAAATGATCAGAACTGGTCCAAATGAGGTGCAGATAAACTCCTATGCGTCAAAACACCTCAAAAACGCTGTTTTTAGCTCAAAAACACTGGATTTCTCTTGCTTTTCGCGGTTCGCAATAGGGGGCTATACACGAGGGCAAAAGACGTTAGTGGCCGATTAGGGGGGGCTATACACGAGGGGGGCTTATACACGAGAGGGGGCTATACACGGAACATTACACTATCTTGATATAACCTATACCAGGAATGCATACTAAGAGGTGGGGGAATAAATAGTACAGCGTTATTATGAGAAGCAACACTGCGACCAGAAGCAAGATAGCATGTTGGGACACCGCATATTGGACTCCATACGATGAACAATTCTTTCGTTCTGGGGAATTTTTCTCGCATCATGGAGAGAAACGGGTCAGTCCGTAAATATGGATGACGGACGCATGGAATACTCTCATTCGCGTCCAAATTCTTGCGTACCTGCAGAATAGGCACAAAAGTGGGTTGGACCATCGTTTGAGAATCCGTTTTCCACAATGTGTAAGAACAATTTCCCAGATATGGAAGACAATAACTGTGGACTCCCCAGGTATGGATAAATTCTTCCCTACAAAGTGCGTAACTGCGTACATAAAGTTTTCGAATATGCGACAACACTTGGTCGCAGTCATCCTTCGTGTCGCAACACTCCACCTATATATTCCCCTCGCCTCTTTGGAACAGTAATGTATTCCTAGTACAAACATTGGTTATGCTGACCACCGTCTTGCGGAATAGAAAATACATAGAAATAACAAGATAGCTGTGGGGAGATGAGCTCGAGCACCATCACCAACAATTCCTGGACCACCACTCATCTTTCACAATATTTTATTCCATAATCACGCCTTGGCACGGTGTTCTGTCTCCAGTGCGACAGAGAGTTACGGAAGAAAGATTACGCATACAACAGCTTAGAAAAGGACATAAACACAGCTCCCAAATAATGAAAATGCAGCAGTAGCAAGCTTTTAGCCATTCATAATGGGACCAATAAGTCGACAAAAACATGCAACAGGCCTCACATTTTGAACGTCATAACCACACATGTCGGCGAGTCTTATTGGCAAAGCTAGCAAGGAACACCTGAACACACGGTCAGAAAGGAACTATGATAGTTGGAATAGACCGAGCGAAAAATGTTGCACTCCGAACAGAAGCAAACTTACTGAGCTGAGCAGGTCCAACCCCCTCAGAAGCTATGTATGTACAACCTCATATGAATAATTAGGGTACAATCAGAGAAGATGAAAACAACCACAGATTAATTAAGGTCAATTAGCAGGCTAACCATAATCAATAATAGAAGAGCAGTACAATACAAGCCAACTCGCTGTTAGTTAAACACACAATACAGCGCACGACTAAATACACGGCTATGTACTGTATATTTAAAATTCAATGTTATGTGTTCATGAATCATCGCAGAAGCCTTTCTCACAGCATTGCACAAAACATTCAAACAGATATATTATACACATCCACTGTTTTATACTGAACCCCAACATGACAACGCATACGCTCCGAATTACGTATTCTGCTCAGGCAACACTCGAAGATAGGTGTGACCGCTAACAAATTTGCTATTGTCGTAAGCTTCCAATCTACAGCAATCTTTCGAGAGTATTTTTGCAGCAAAGACAAGAAACAAGACGACCGAGGCGCATAAAGCACTGTTCGTACAAGAAAGAGCCAGAACATACAGCTAATACCAAGAAATTTCTGTCAAGTATACAACAAAGCAAAGAACGCACAGGTAGCATACAAAGAAATTCTAGTATAATCAAATAAGAGTAAACAAAAGGTAAGTATCTTTTGATTTTATGAATGCTTCAAATTCTTAACCGGGGAAAGCAAGCAAATTATCGATAGTTGCAAGAGAGGATTTGAATAAATGACTACCTCACAATCATACGCATGTCATTCTTGGTTTATCGCTGCAGTACCGTATTATATAGCGGACAATTCTTCCGCATACTGTAGCAGGATACAGCAAAAGCACGAACACCACCATCCAATTTGGCAGTAAGCGCTTCACACGATCGATCAGGTATGTAGAGTACAGCGTTGAATTCGCCCACGTACACCGCTGCTTAGGAATTGGGATAGTACTTCGCATCCAAATAGCTGGTGGGAACAAAACCTTCCTCCGCGCCTGTACCCAACTTGCGAATTCGTGTCCAACCATCGCCTGCAATGTGAAAGCATACAGAGCGTACATTCTCTGGCAACTATACGACTAAACGCATGCGCAACATACTCATATTCATAACTACCTTCGTCTTTTTCAATCAAAAGAAGCTCCTCCCCTTCACGTATCGGAGTTTGACCGTCACTGTACCCTGAAAACAACAGGAGAACGCATGCGGTCCAGCAAGTGGAACCAACACGGTAGATACTAATCAATGGTCGTAGACACACAGGTACAGTTGTAGGTAGGTTAGAGAGAGTACGTAGGTCTTACCGTCGAAGGTGTACATGGCGGTGGCTGTGCCTAGGACGGGCAGGGGTTCGCACTCGTTGTACACATCAGGCTCGTCCATCATCGTCATGTGCGACATCTCCGTCTCTATTCCACTCTCCGGAGAAGCGGATGACCTACAACACGCAATGCGCCTCCCAATTTCCATATTTGGCGCCCAGAGCGTCATGATATTTCACCTGGGCACCGAGAGTGCTATGGCTACCGCTGCCCGTGCTGCGCAGAATCCATGGTTTCACGGAGACGAGAGAGCGAGGAAACGAGTACTATTCCGCGCAAATCGACGCGGTAGCGGCGACCTGAACTGCGCTTACCCGTGCGTTGGCGTGGCGTGGTTGTTGGTTGGGGTGGAGCGTCGTTTGGCGGGGGGCGCTATTCCTCCGCCTGTCCTCTGCTGCTGCTGCTGTCCGAGGGAGCTTCCGCTGCTGAAGGACTCCTCCGAGTAGCTTCCCCTCTCCACTGCTCCTGCGGGCGGTGTGGTGGCGGCGAGTGAGCCACGCGGCGTCCCACTGCCTCTCCTGCCTCCTCCGTGACTCAGCGAAGGCGAATTACCCGCGCCCCCTACTCCGCCTGCCAGAGCTGACGTGATCGGCGTGTTCACCTGACTGTTCGCTTCCACCAAAAAATTCTGCAGGAAAAACAAGCGGACAAAATTCGCATACCGTAGATCAAACGATAAGAGATAACTAGCCGAGATAACTACAGAGATAACAATCCACCATTACATAATACCTTGAACTTTTGTAGTTCTGCGGTGAGTGCGTCTAACTCTTCGTTCGTCCTCGCCAGTTGATTGTTGACTTGCTGCAAATCTCCCAGCTTCGGATTCTCCTTATAACACTGATGCATCTTGAGCAAACCATCACTGAAACACATGTACACACGCATCCTCATGCTATACATGGCATCAGTATATGTTATATATGGCATCAGTATCTTGTACCTACAACGTGTGTCTAATTTTACGTATGCAGCATAGTAAATGCTATCTACATACATAGCTACCTACCTATGCAGTACGTACGTAAGCGTGTGTGTAGTATATTCAGCTTACCGTGCAGCACACTTCGTTTCCCACTCTTTCTCCAGGACTTGGATCCGCTCGTTCAGCTTCTTCACGCGCTGCGAAGGCGGATAGTCGGAATAATCCTCCTTAAACTCATCCGGCTGAAAAAAGCAAAAGTCACCACATTACAGAGTGCACAACATGGTACGACAGTGTAGTGAGCTCGATATCAGCAACTTACAAGTACTACATACAAAGGACCATGCAAAATAGCAACGCTGTCCACTACGAACTGCATAATCACTCGCAAACTCTACTGGACAACCATGCACGCCACAGCACCACAACATCGATCAAGACTCGCTTTCTTACTTTATCATGTTCGTTTCCTAACTACAGATATCAGCGCACGTTCCATTCCGCAGTATAGCGAGAAAAGAGAAAATAAAGAAGACTCAAAATTAGGCTCAAAAAGCTCAAAGAACCAGAAACCAATCACCCATAGAAATTCAGCTCACCCTCGTCTGACATGTATGTTGCCATACGACAATCGAGAATGTTTCAAAGAGGAAGGCTAGCTAGAGAAACTCACTTGGCAGAGTAAGAGGTAAAGAGTGTCATAAGCGAGGGTCCCGGGTTCGATTCCCGTTAGGCACAGCGTGGTGTTAGGCTAGCTAGAGAAACTCATTTGGTAGAGTAAGAGCTAAAGAGTATGGTAAGCGAGGGTCCAGGGTTCGATTCCCGGCACAGCGTGGTGTGGGGTAGCGTAAAGGTTACCTTTTTGTTGTTGAATAGTTTTCTGAGTCCGCGTCCGCTTTTGGTTCTGCCGACGGAGGAGCGTCTCTGGTCGGGGCGGGAGAGATCCGGATGCGAGCCGATCCCGTTGGAGCTTCCGTTCACCAGTCCTCCGGTCGCGTGGTAGTGCGACTCCATGGTGCCGCCTCTGGAGGAGGAAGAGGAAGGATCCGCGCCCAGGTCTTCGAAGGGATAATCCTCGGGTGGCAGATATCCGGTCCGATATCGATCTACGACCAGGCGGGAGTCGGCCGCCGCGTCCATCTTGTCCGCCGCAGCCTGCATGCCGTCCAGACAGCGCTGCAGAATGGGGAAGACCTCTCGCTCGATCTGCACGCTCTCCCGCACCATACGCTGCATGTTGCAGATGCGAGCGTCGTCCAGTTGACGGAGCTTCTGAAAACACGCAACACCCCAACAAATACAGCATATTGTACGTCTTCACAAAGAAGGGTACTAGACGACTGAGTACCCGCGTACATACATATCAAGTCACCTCGAATACGGCAGGTAGCAGTTCCTCGTAGTGGCTATTCTTGAGCTGATTGGTGCGTTGGAGCTGGAGGGCGTAGGAGTTCTTGCTCTCCTCCGCCTGCTGACTGCGCTGAATGGCGTTGGTCTTGGTCTTCTCCAGTTCCGCACGGGACAAATCCATGTTCCGCTCCGCCTTCTCGTACTTCACCTGCGCAGTCTCCGCCTCCTTGAAGCACCGACTATACTCCTTCCGAGTCTGAAACAACAACCAACACACATTGCATTGCAACACTCTCTCGAATCAAGCTCCCCCGCTCTTGTTCGACATGGGCTCACCTTGTACATGTTCTCAATGGCAAAGTCCAGCTGTTGCTGCACCCGAGTAACCTCCATCAAATGCTAAAAAACAAAACAATACCATTTCAATCAACAACAAGAACAGCGGCCGAAACGATGATGAACGGATGAAGGAAAGCTAGTACGGTACATACATACGTGACGGTAACACCTCGCCCCAGGTGGCGCCAAGTATTACGTTTTTTCGCTGTTCCTTCAGGTCCCTTGAGGTGTTCGCGATCTCCGCTAGGACCCGGGTCTTGAAGCCTTCAGCCACCATTTCGTGTTGTCCTGCCATATCGCTCAATTCCTGCAGGACGCCGACAAAGGCTCGGGCATAGGTGAACTGATAATCTTCCTCCTCCTTCTTCTTTGGATGATATTTCTTCGCCAAACCTCTGCAACAACAGACGCAGTACAATGCAATGTTGCCTGCCTGTGCGTTGATTGTAAAATAAATGTTTCGTCGTGCCCTACTGTGATTCGAGGAAAGATGCCAATCGTCAGCTATCATCCCTTCATTCGAAACAATAATAGAAATACGTATTCATTGAGTGTAGTGCAGACAAAACAATGTTGCGTATGCATGTACACACCGATATATCATCCCCTCAACCAAGTCTAATGTCGAATTGCTCATTCATGTTGCTTGTTGAAGCATTCCCCAGTGCCCAATGTCCCCCGGCATCACACACAGACAGCTATATTCATAGCTTTCACATGCACGCATGCGACGAGCGAGCCTGCGGTCAACTCCCACTCGATAAATTTCTCATTATCCCGCCTTGGCGTGCCTCTCATCTGCCTGCCTCGTCTCCTCCTTTTTCCATTCTCTTGTTTCCGTTCAAACCGATGCTGTCTACTCCTGCGTAGTTCAAACCCATCCACTATCAGATTGGATTCACAATGCGCTATGCAAAAACGTTGAGCTCGGTCAGATTCCCTGAGCACATCTGGCAAATTTTCCTTTCTGGACTCTTTCCACAATTCACTGTGAATCTACCATCACAAACAAACATACTTACGTTCGCATGTGTACACAGACCAAAAAGCTGATGGGTTGTCCGTCCCCTAGCCGGTCAGGCACCCAATCACGCTCGCCTGGATAGCCATCATGGTTAGAAGGGACGAGGTTGTCCACGCCCGGTTTATAATGCTTTTCGCTTTCCTCTGATTAGATTTAGCTCAGCACACCCTGGGCCATGCTTGAGACTTGGGAGGCCTGAATGATTCCGTCTGATTACGTCGCGAGCCAGAAGGCGACTCTATAGTACAAATTATATTTCTGGGACCCATGCATTATTTTTCTCAGGATCTAGCCAACGTAGCTCAAAGCGGTTAAAAATCTCTCGATAACTTTAGCTCGCCTGGAAAATAAAAAAAACCCGCATGCGTCTACGTGCCCTCTGTGTCGAGAAATCGCCAAATTCCTTAAGTACTAAAAATGTACTAAATAGGTACACTTTTTTCGATTATTCAGCATAAATGAACAAGCCGCAAAAATTTTTTCATGAAAAGTAGCCTATCCTATGTAAAATTTGGTGTAGATTTCAAAAACAGTATCGTTGCTTTAAAAAAATTTAACCCCTAGTATATAATTTTGCAAAATTTGTATATTTTTGACAATTTTTGGGTAGGGGTTAAATTTTTTGAAACACCAATACTATTTTTGAAATCTGCATCAAATTCTACATAGGATAGGCTCCTATTAATGAAAAAGTATTTGCGGCTTGTTCAGTTATGTTGAATAATCGAAAAAAGTGTCCATTTGTAGTACTTAAGGAATTTGGCGATTTCTCGACACAGAGGGCATGTAGACGCATGCGGTTTTTTTTATTTTCCAGGCGAGCTAAAGTTATCGAGAGATTTTTAACCGCTTTGAGCTACGTTGGCTAGATCCTGAGATAAATAATGCATGGGTCCCAGAAATATAATTTGTACTATAGGAAAAAGGGATGTTGCCTCATGGTACCATTGCGCCATCATAAAGCCCCAGCAGCCGCTTTGAAGAAATCCCATTTGCATGCATTTAGGAGCGGAATGACATAGTAAAATAACTACTGAATCAATTGACGGCGCAGGGCAGAATAGGCACGCACCCTCTGTGTGCCATCAGTTTTGTCTACGGGGTGTGAGTAAATGACATGTCCCCTTCCTCCTCTCGTCTTCACGCCGTACAAAGCTCAAGTAAAAAAAGACACTTACAAAGGCGGCGACACATGTACATACACTCGTACTATGCACGCCTTTTCCATGAACCCTGCGTTTGCTGGTAACGTATGCACAATTATGTTCGGATGTACATACATGCGTACTGTGCATACATACATACCCGCACTCGATGGGTTACATTTGAACAGAATTACAACATCATCATCATCATTGCCGCCACCAAGTTTTCGCGCACGAGGGCGTGAGATGAGTAATAATCGGGCGCGCGTGGTTGGACGGGCGGCGGAAGACGCCTATTTGCGATGCCTGCTACGTGTACATACACATACACACTCGTGTGGTGTGTACGTAACGTACATATGCAAAACTCTGCACCACCACACACATCGTGCAGGGATGTAATGCGTTGGCGCTTCCACCATATCTTGGTTGCAGTGCCATCCATCTCTCGTCTGCCTTCTTTAGCCCATACGACCAGGCAGTTTTCCTCACTCAACCTGAGGAAGAGAAAAAGACAGCAGATGAACCGTGTGTTCGGTGCGGAGATGCATGCGACAGCAAAACGCACCTGGGTTCAGGTGAAAGAAGAGCCCAACTGTGTTTAGTTGCGGGGCCACGGCATACAAAAATGACGCCGACCCGCGCTCCAGATCCAGCCTCCCTCCCTCCCGCCTCCTTCATCAATTCTCACCAACAATAATTCCTCCACCGCTCACTGGGTAGAAAACTGCTGCATCCCATCTTCTTCTCTCATTGCCATCTCAACACTTTCAGCCATATTGCACAGATTGCCCCTTATTTATTCATCCCTCTACTTACTGTGTGCGTTCATTTCATGAAAGGGGGAAACTTGGAGCTTGTACGTCGTATACGTGCCATCCACGACCACCGTACGTACGTACTTTATCTACAGCAGTAAGGGCAAGCGCATGCAATGCTATCTCGCTCATGCTTACACAATTTATAGCGGCATGTCTGCATTTCATCAAGATTGTTTTCACTGTGTACTGACTCTACCAGCCCGTCTGTCAGTCAACATGGTATAGCTGTCCAAGCCCAACCAGCTTTGGCCTGGCTGATAGCCGTGGCGGTACAATATGGTATGCATGCAGCCAGTTTGTGTCATGTATGTACGTACAAAAAGCACACAGCACGTCGTGATTGCGCGATGGTTTGCAAGCAAAAAGATACCAAACCAATGGAAAAAGGTCGTCTGATACGCCCCCTAGATAGTACGTACTGTAGGTAGGTACTGATTGCTGCAATACCCAACTGTTAGTCATGAAAACGGCACTATGATGGCCAATGTTAGTCGTTCCATTTCATGTACCTATAACCTCCTGAAAGGAGTCCGGCTTTACCAGTCGTGCGTGCACTTCCAAACTACAGAACTGATCAGCCTGCAACAAAACGACAAGAACGTGAATATGATTGCCTGCCTTTTCGTTGATCGCCAAAGGAGAAGGTGACAAAAAGTCGGGCCGACAAAGAAGAAGGCAGGAGACTGTCAGTCAGGCGAGAAATGAGAAGTGGCGTGCCTCCACTAACTTTTCGCTTGGCAGCCGACAAAACGCAAATTTCCTCAATTTTATATGCAGACAAAAGCGTCACAAAAGTCACCTGCAAAACACTACTGCAACTGCTCCATTCTTTCGCTCTCTCAAAGCATCCGTACCTAACAGGCATCCTTCAAAGCCAGCGCAAAATATATACCAAGCCCCTCAAGCCATCCAATAAGACTGGTGGAATTGAGAATCGAACCAGGCACAAAATATGACCAATCCCCTAACCAACTACCGCCATCTATCCCCGCACCCAAATCCCTTCTCTCTCCATAGTAGCGCCGGCTCCGAAAACATGTTGCCTTTTACTACGACTACTACTTCCTTCCGTGCCCAATTTCAATAGTCAAAACGAGCAAACTTTAGCATCGGGCACACAGAGCATTTGCCGGCTAGCTAGTAGTTAGCTAACAGCCCTTGGTCTACGGGCTAAAGTGCTGCTAGTTACACAAACACAGCGAGCAGCTGGTCCCTCGCGTCCTTCTGCTCGCTTAACTAGCGCTGCGTACGCGCAACATGAAGGATATCTGAGAAATAGCCATCCCGCCGACGCACATACGTAGCTCTATGTATGTACAGCACAGGTGCAGCTTGTACCACGTTCAGAACGTACGTATGTAGAACCGTAGAACCAGTACTTCCAGGAGGCAATAGCTACAGGGAGAGAAGCGACAACAGGCTGTGAGATGAAGGATGAAGAAGAGTGGTCAAGTCGAGCGAGCCACGCCGCCTCTTCTGCCTCCCCTCCTCACCCTCTAGTCGCTTGTTGTGCGTTGGTTCGGCGCATTCTTCAACGTCTTTACTCCTCAGCGTCTAGGACGCCGCCAAGTCAAGCGCAACGCCAGCCAGACTTCCACTCCGACTACTGGCCTGTGCTATCGAAGACCGTACACGCACAGCATCGTCGCCGCTTGCTTTGCTCGCTGTATCCAGGGAAAAGCAGGTAGTGTAGGTATGTACAAGTACAGTAGCAACAGCGTCCGTCAACAGGCTTGCTTGGAGGAGCAGCTAGATGCGCAAAGAATAGGCGTCGCCAGCTAGGATACAGGTACAGGTGGGTGGGAGCTTCCCACAGATCTTTCCTAGCCTAGCCCTAGAAAGCAGCTAGCTCGACGTCACAGCTGGTTGGTAAGAGTCACTTCTGTTTCAGCCTAGCAGGCAAATCCGATATTACACCTTCCCTCTCAACTAAACTGGCTCAATCACTGCAGTTTAGCCGGTCATGAGAGCATGACATACTTTGCTTAAAACGTTGAATTGGCTACGCCATTTCCATGCGACCATGAAATTCACATCAAAGCAAGCATGGGAAAATACAACCAGAGTTCATCACCTGTATCCCCTGTGCCTGTATTGTATGCCACGCATGCATTGCAAGAACTTGCTGTGGGTAAACAAAACAGTGCATGTACGACGTAATGTAAGATAGCAATTTCAGACTGCCGTCGTGTGTACATACATTCTGCTTATGTGCACATACGCATATGCGTCCTCTTAGACAAGCAAAGGCTCACCTGAGCAATCTGGCGTATTCCGCTTCGATTTGACATCGTTCCTTGATGAATGAGCCATATTTCTCCAGGAATTCAATACCTTTGAGCGTGTGATTCGCTATATTCTCCGGTTGATCCTGCAACAGAGCCACACCAATATCATTACAATTTCAATAATACGCCGAAGCACGTAAGAGATAGCAAAACGGCACCACAATGACATCTTCTCTCTCACACCTCGAACACACATACACGTTCACACCACAAGTAGTGAAAAGCAAAGACTGTTCACTGATATTGGAAACTGTTCACGCTCATGCACAACAATGCAAGTAGGTACATAACGCATACGCACAGGTTTAGTGTTAATGGTGATCCCGTATTCAGCGTCAGTGGTCGTGCGATAGCTGCCGAGAGTGGACGGTGAGCTGCTTCTTCTTCGTCTTCGTGTCATCATGCCACTCAGTATCTTTGGCGGCGATGTACTGGCTGCACTTGTGACAGTGGCCGTTGTGGTGGCGGTGGCGTTGATCAGTTTGCGTCCACTGTGCGCGATGGCGTGCTTGGCCTGAGACACGTTGTCGCGCAAATTCTCCGTTTCCGGCATGCACTTGAGGATGAAGTCCAGCATGGCCCACAAATACTCCTTCCACATACGCAGCTGTATGCAAGCCAGGTTAGCAGTGGAGAAGATTGACAGGGAAGATCGCGAGAGCTTAGTCAGAGCATTCAATTCCAACTATCAGCAGCGCACACACCAACACGTCTTAGTTTTTAGCTTCGTAATAGTTCCGCCCAATGAATCAGTTCGGTTCAAAGTAGCCGCTCGAGATACATACCGCATAGTACGCAGCTACTGCTGCACGAAGAATTACTGGAATTCATGCTCCAAAAAGATGACTGCTGTTTGGCACTCATCAAAACATTGGAAGCTAAAATACGCGACCCAGCTAAAAACCGACGCCCATCATCCGATAGAAACAAATGCGGAGGCGCCTGCTCAATCCTGCAGTATGTAAATATACATTGTGCCTACAATACAGCAACACAATCGTATCTAGCCAGCGGTAGGAAAGAGTCCTCACAGCTGCTGCTTTTCTTCCCAGAAGCGCCAAGAAAAACCTCAGAAGGTGTGGTGATGGACGAGCAAACAAGAAGTCGAAGCCAGCCAAAGGGAAGGTCAAGCAAGGCGAAATCTGACCTTCCAGGTCAAAGGCTCCATCCTATTCCAGTAGCACAAAACAGCGCACGGCTATCGACAATGAACGGCTCGTGTCCGTGTGAGGTTGCTTCTGGATTCGAGTCGAGGATATGGAGAAGTGGTCAGTTATATCGGTGTGTTTGCCTTCGCCGCTCGGTAGCAGTAAAGGCAGAAGAAAGGTTTCAGGATGGATTTGCTCCTTTTATCCGAAACTAGCGCAACATATACACCACCAGCGTCCGAAGATGAAGTTCGCCACACTATTGAACATGTACGTACTGACGTGACACACACAGAAATAGCCTGAGTTTCTCCTTTTTCCGATTGGACAGCGGCGGCGCCACTGCCGTCGTTCGTCCGTGATATGAACTTGGCTGACCCAACCAACGGCCAACAACACAAGCGTCCTTCTATATTCGGTGATTCCCCGAGCAAATATCCCGCTCTCCACCAAGAAAAAGCAGCACGTAAGATGAGGGAACTCGGAGGGCGCAATGAAGGACGACGGACGAAGGAGCGTCGACGGCGACAAAACGGGCGTGAAGACAACCGATTCAGGCGACCAACCGCAAGGGTCGACCGACAGGCAATTACATCGCCGTCCACAATAGGGGGAGGAGTGAGGGACTCACTGGACTGACGAAAGATCGCGAACAACGGAAGATGGAAAAACGATCAAGGAATGCGCGCACACAATGGACAACGGTAACCGAGAATCGGTGTAGATAACGGGGTTCAGTTTCAATAGGAGTGGATGTCTGGAAGAAATTGCAACACGGCGAATTGGCGACACTGTCAGTCAATCAGGGATCGTTCCGACCGCTCCTTCTTCCTCCTCCGTTGGCCGGCGCTAGAGAGGACACCACACGACGACACCATACATCTACCTTACTTAGGGGAATAAAATCGGGCGAATTTTTATAGCTCCTTCGAAAGAAAGACGCGAGCCACCAACACAGCAGCATATGGGCAAAGAAGGAGCGCACGAAGATGATAGAAACGAGAAGAAAGATCGAGATCAAATATCGGCACATTACATATGATACTACGTTACGTGGTATACCATTCATGCGATCACGGATGGTACGAGCACGATCCATGTACGTCCACGAAGGACGAGGGAGATCCAGGCGGCGAGAGCCAAAAAACTTCCACACTTAACCTCATGGTCCAGATATCTCTTCTGGCTGACGCTTGGGACAAAAGAGGAAAAGATTTCTTCCAAATCCTACACAGCCAAACGAAAGGCGAAGATAACAATACAAAGCTGCCGCCCATGTACACAACACGAAGGCCGACGATGTCTTTTCCTACTCTTTCCTCTTCCCACATTATCCTTTACATCGTAACATCGACAAACTTTTCGCAGGCGGCATGAGATGGGCGGTGCTGCTGTCAAACTAAACATGCGAAATCTGCCGCCATCTCACACCTCAAGATGAGAGCGAATGCGACAACATTTGTATGTATGGCCCAGCAGATACATACCTATTTGCACAAACAAATTGTCTGCGGTTCTATCGCATGAGCATACACGGCGACAAAAGGCTCGAATTTATCCGAGGGCTACAATCATTCCAACAGTTGCTGTCCGGCCCATACAAATCCAACACTATTCGCGCTAGATATATCGCGACAACCTGTTGGTGACGATACGGCGCTCAGCAGGTACTATGCGCATACATTGACACTGGAACGTTGATTCCAAGTTGAGGAGACGAAGCGTAAATCATTGCAGCGCAATTTAAACATGACTTGACATGCGATGACCATAAACATCCTGCGATCAGAGGCCCACGGACCATCCACTCACATGCTTTGCGTTGTATGTATACGTGCATACGTACTTCACACCTGGTCGTGGTCCTATTTCGCGCACTATTTTGCTTGGCTTTTTTCGCCTCACATCATGAGCACGACCCCCATTTATTTTCAGCTGGTTTGCGCACCCACCAGCCTCCAGTCCTTCCATGACAGGATGGGGCGAGTGATAGTCCGTTTTTGCATCATTCGCCATCACAGAGCACTTCCCTCGCTTCTTTGTACATACTTCACCAAATCCATTCATTTCAGCTGCATGGTACGGCACGTGCATCCTGCCCACACAGAATCGGCAGAAAAAAATATGGCGATGTTGCGACTGACACCTTCACCCATTGTTAATTTGGCAAAGCATTACCACCTCAATAATAGGCAATGTGTCCCTTGCACTAATGTATGCGGCTGGCTACGTTCATACGTCCATGATGCACGTCATGTACATTGAACAAGTATGTGCTAAGGCATGTACCATCGTATGATAAGCTTCTCCCCGTGCCATGTACTCTGCCTATTGTATATGAGATGAGTATGTGTTAGAGAGTGGCACATCAGCCTAATATAAAGAAAACTCGTTCCCGGGCTACTGCTTACCTACATATTATAAATTGAAAATGAGTCATAGGCGCAATATGCATAGCATAGTAACCCCACTCTGTAGGTAATTGCCGGTTTGCTGGCGTCATCTATTGCGTCGTGAAATCGCGACCAATGTACATATCTTATCAGTAAACTTTCAGCAATCAGTACTGATTCTTCGTTCAACAGTTCAGTAAAGTAAGCCTGTGCTTCTCCTCCTAGCTTGGGTACGTACGTACACACACACGCACACAACAGAACAAAGACTGTATCAGAAGCAAGTATGTATCATCAGCACTGTGTACAGCTATGCACACGTACTGTATAAGCGCGTCTGGGACCACAAAAGCACTTTATTCCCTCTGTAGGCCTCAAAATTCAACTCTTTAGTTATGAGCCGGCATTGCGCGCCGAGCAAAGTAAGTAGAAGCGAGTGTCAGAGAAGCAGCTTATGCGCCATCCCTCCCCTCCTTTAGCATCATCAACACTAATCCACAAACCCGTCGCCGACCGCGAGAGAACCCTTTTACTCTACACCTCTACCCCAACAAAGAGTTAAGCATATTGACGCGTTTCCCATCCCAGCATTTGCATTGTTGAATACAAACTCCCTCATTTTCAGCTAGTAAAGCAAGCTCTTCGTGCAACAAAACACTGCCTGCTACCCTTCTGCGCCGTTGGGCTCCATTCCTCCCAGCATGTCACTCTTTTATCTCGCCACAGCTTTGAAGAGAAACAGCAGAGCGCCTTCGAATATTTTTTGCCCAAAGAGCTGCAGCCGTCCCAACTTTGGCTCTTGAGCCAACAAACAAGCACCCTCGTCTTCTTATACTTTTATCTTTATAGTACCACCGGCTATTAGCTCTGTTCCCTCTTGTGCAACGGCACTTGCTAGCTTGGGATGAAGCCATCGTTATCTGTCAGACCCTCATTTATAACCCCATGCAGCCGCGCAAGGCAATTCAAATCAGAAATGCCCACGGTGCCTCGAAAAGCCGCAACGGACCGTTTTCATCAATCTGAGATAAACAGCTACAGCTGGCACACAAGCTATGGCAACAACAACGCAGTCCCCAATGCATAACCGTCATTCGTCTGTATGTGCTGCGTGCGTATGCATGAGAATGTGTCTGTTATGGCTATTTTTAGCTTCTTCTAAACATCGTATTTTGGCCTTCAATCAATATTCAAGCTTCACAGGGAAAATTCCGAGCAACAGCAGCAGCCAAAGACAATAGGATCACGGGCGTCGGGCAAGGGTAAATATGTCTGACTGTGGCCTCGTACTGCATACGCCACACATACGCAAACCATATACGTACGTGTACTAAGTATGCAAAGGCCCTATATTCACCGAAGCTACGTGCGGGCTAATGATACAAGTCTCCGTCCGGCGTTGGCTACACTATAGCCCCTTCCCCTCCTATTGAAATATAATTACGCTAACCTCAAATTCTTTCAAAGGAAGCTGTTTGCCATATGATCACCTAAACTATTCGAGACTGAAGTGTATGAAATATTGCGCTAATAGAGACAGACAGCGACACGCTTGTGTACGCCTTTCGCATTCAATCAACTGCGAAGCTAATGAGCAGCTTAGCACCAGTGGAGCTGCGTTAAGCATATCTGGATGGCGAGGGTACGGGGTCTTTATGGGTTACTGGTGGGTTTGCTTCGGTTGGGGGGTGTCCGTCCGTCAAAATATCCGCTTTTTCATATCGCAGACCCGATCCTTCGGTCGCACTCCAGGGCAATCTTTCCTACTCCCCGCTCCAGCTTCCTCTACTCACCACCATCGTCAAAACATCGTGTTCAGCATTCATTCGCTCTACTGCTTATGCTGAAACATTCAGGAGCGCTCCAAAGTAAATAAAATCGCTGTCAGCAGCTATACACCAAATAAGGACTGAATGGACACCATCCCTCGCCTTGTCAATACAATCACATTTCCAGTTTTTTGGGAAGCAAGCACACAATTGCCGCAGAAAGACAACAGAAAACGATTGCCCATATTCGTAAAATAAAAGTGGCACTCCATTGTACACATACATAGGTAACATAGGTAGTGCCTACATAACCTACATAGGTAGTGCTGTGCCTGTGTGCAATGCACTGCGTACTTTTCTGAGTGCTAGCTATTGAAGCATGAAATTCCACAGGATATTTTATGTAGCTGGGGACGGATCACCTCCATGTACGGTGGTGTGGTACTCATGCGCTGAAACACGTTTTGCCTCACCACCAAAGCGAATGCTAGGAACACTTGCCTCGCCTCAATACCTAATAGCTCAATGGCTTGCGCCTCTCTACCGCCTGAAAAACTACAACTTTCTTTCAGATGAAACTAAACTTCAAACACTGAACTTGTCAGTCAAAAACTGCCGGCAGGAGGCGACGCCAAGCGAAGCCAACTCAGCAGCACACGGCGGAACACCGAGACAGCCAAGTTGACTCTGGCTCATGACTAAAACCCTTCCCCCTCTAGCCAGATGTTTGACTAGAAATACGAGCAGACACCAGCCCAGTTAACCTCTTAGCAGCAAGCAGGCATCTCTGAGCCTTCAAGGTGCTCTAGCACTGCGTACATACATATGCAAACTGTTCGTTGTGGGATGGGATGTCATCGTAGCGACGCTTTTCTCACTCGCACTGTCGTAGGAGGCATTTCAGTATGCAATTGTTGTCGCCGTTTTTGCGACGCAGAACGCGTTGTTTAGTGGAAACTTTTTTGAAACTGCGCCTCTCGCAGTTTCGGCTCACCGCTGGTAACGTATGCACCACGTACCTGCATGTACATACGCATTGGGGTGTCACCTTTTGCGTAGAGGTTGCGCCCTTTCGCACGCTATACTAGGTACGCATCCGTCCGTTGCGCCTACCTGTGCATCCTAACGCACAGGTGCACGACCTGCACACATGTAAATCGCAGTCATATATGTACGTGTACATCGTATGTATGTATCAGTGTCCATTCCTGCGGAGCGGACAAAGATTCGCTCTCATCTGAAGAGGGTATTTGGACCGCGAAATGGTGAAATAAATGCTACTATTGGTTACGTTATGTTACGCATACGGTAAACCTGTGCATTACTCGACAAATGATCCCAAAAGTCAACATACACAAACCGACAATAACACGACACACGCATTAGGAAAACTCGACCAACAGCCTGTAAGTAAACCTTCATGCCTCTTGGGCAGGAATAGATATGGCGACTTCGCATTTTCGTTTGAAAGAAAAGAAGCAAAGGCAGAATAACCACATAAAACAAAAGGGACAGAGGCAAAAAAGGAAAGAGTAACAACAATGGGAGAAGCCAGCCATTCTCCAACACAACACAGCAGCAGAATAAAGAGACCACCCCTGTGCATAGCAGCCGCTCTTTTCTCTAAAGTGCGTGGTACTCGACGTTGTTGAACAATTTGACAAGGGTTACCCGAGGACAAGCGTGCTCTATTGTGCGTGTTCAAATGTAAATTGCCCCGTTTTCCCATGCAAAACACAAAACACCCAACCACCCCTGCCTACGTCGCCGTCTTCTTTGACTTGTAGGAACTCTTCACACACGTCCAGCACTCGCCTATGTGTATCTTTGCACCATCCTTTCACTATCACTCAGACACAGACTGATGTAGTTACCACTTGCCCCTTCATGGTCAAGAGAGGGAAACTATAGCCAATACCAACGCACATTCACACTGTGCTATTTTAGTCGGCAGGCGTTTAGCACAAGTGTCGTTCTTCTTCCAGCGTTAGGCCTGATGTCCAGCAGTTTGTATTGAATTTGCTTGGTTGCAACCAATACGTTGCGGCATAAAACAACTTCTGCTTACGCCTAGCTACTAAAATGGCGCGGTCATGCTACAAAATGTATGTGCAACATGCACAGGACGTAAACATAGACTGTAGCACATGTACTCTTTCACGCTACAGATACACTGCACTACATGTTAAATAAGCTTGAAAGATGGAGAAAATGTGAAAGCCTCGAGCACATGAGTGAGCTTAAACGCGATGCGTTGCTTGAGATTTTCACTCGTCTTACAGTCTGGCCACTAAGAGTTCGCTATAGAACTCTAATTCGTATTGTGTAGTTGCATGTACTTCTGCAGAATAGGTGTAGTGAAGCATATCGGAGAGAAATCCACTGTCTTCCTATTTTACGCAACACGACTTGAGTTTCAAAGCGAAATCTAAGTGACCACACTATAGATATAAAGTAATGAAATATGATCAGGACTTACCCAGAGATCTTTCCACGATATCGGACCAGACATTTCTTTCTCAGTGCACTTGAAGTAAGCGATAAAATCCTACGCAGCACCGCTCCAATGAACTGATGACGAATAAACTCCAACGGTTGAGTAGCAGTTCTAATCGATAATCGGGAAAATCCTCAAATTTCTTCACTCAAGTTGTGGGAATACCACCACTTTCGCTTCAGCAGCAGCAAGTATCTTCTCAAAGAACGCTTCAACTTTCAAATGATCAGTTCGATAAGCCAAATATGAACAAAGACTTCAGTAGATGCTGCTCATTTCACTTTCAGACTTCAAGCGGTTCGTCGTATGCATTTCAGCAAAAATAAAGATAAAATAAGCCACCCTGTTCTAATTTTCGCATGCTACCACCTTCCCATCCTCTCTTGTTTCATCTTCTCTCGAAATACTATTCCTCTCCTCTCGTTTTTTTCTTTCTTTCTTTCCTTTCTTTCTTTCTTCCTTCTTCTTCAATGAGACATTTTCGGGCGTACAGAAAAGTTACGTTGCATCGCGAACATTATGAAATACGTAGACTATTTTAAGTTCATGGACAACTATAAAAGTTTCGATTTGGTTGGAGATGATGGGTGATCGTGATGGCAAAAATATGTGATGGGGATGGATGCAGCCGAACGCCCAACGATGTCGGCGGCCTTCTTGGTGCGTTGTAAGTGCGTCCGTTGTCTATGCTAACAAACGCGCAGGCAGAATGCGAACACTCAAAACGAAATAGCATCGAAATCCAAGTTTATTCGAAATCCAAGTTTATATGCATGCTTTTTATCCAATCTTTACTGCTGGGATATGCCTACAAATAGGACTACAAAATATACTCAAGCTTTGCTCAACTATCCATTCATCCCTAATTCAATCTAGGCTAAGGTGGGTATCGTTAACTTTTCAAACGGGACATACGCAGTAAAAGTATTAAAGGGAAATATGCATCACTGCTACACGGCAACGCTCTAGTAAATCACCGTGGCATTCATAGGAATCCGGAACTTGTCTGAACCATACCATTTGGACTGTCAAAGGACAAATCTTGTATAGGCCATAGGCCTGGTTATGATTTTATTCTGATCCTCGTCGACGAGTGCAGTAGCTCTGGCGTTCTGGCGCTCATCACGGTCGTGTAAATGGTGCCGCTGCACAATCAATGCGGTACTTTGTCGAAAACGATGAAAAGTAACAGTAAAACGTATGCTTACTCGTTGTTGGTTGGACGCTTGGACAAGACACGGAAGAGCGATGTGCAGGTCAGCTTGCGCTGTGTCATCTGCTTCATCCGTCTTTCTGCTGCTCCTCTACGATTGTCATAAGCAGGAACTGGTTTCCAACGATCATAGTTGGTTTCCACAATGTACCAGCTTTAAAAATATATGTGTACTGTTGCAAATACGTAACAGATCAGCGAGACACTATTATCACAACGGCTGTATATTGCACGGGATAGTGGCGGGGTAATTCAGGTCATGGGAATTTCGGGTCACCTCACTACTCTTGTGTTTATCTTTTGTGTAGCCGTCTGTAGCAAAGGCATATAGGTGACAGGCATCAGGGAAACTTTTGCAACCTTCAGGATCGTTGACAGCTGGACATCACTAACTTACAGCTTATTCCCCATGGAAGATAGGCTGGGTGAAACCTGAATTACTCCCTGACCCGAATTATGAATCCCGCACAACCAAAATCAAAAGTGGCGTTATAGCAACATCACCACCACCTGTTGGTATCGTTCATTCTCCAAATGTCAACTGCATCCCATCGGCCTCTGGTGATTACTACTCCTTCCCCAGGATTCACTCCAGCTAATATGAAGTACACTGGAGCCATAAGCGTTATCTCACTCAGATAGACCACAGCATCGTCGTAGGAATCTTCATACTCCAGCGCCTATTGTTTCAATATTATGTATACAATGCATGTACATACGTACGTACGACCAGACGCCATCGCGAGAGTGCGATGACAAAATTATTGCTCTAAAGTTGTTGACTTGCTGCATGTTCAATACCTTGCGAACGGCGATACCGACTGGTACATGGTAGGGGTACATTGCCATGAAAATATTTGCGTATTGTGGACCGATGTCTGAAAGAAAAGCTTCTTGTTCATGTGAATTGATACCTAACCTGCGTACTACTTACCCTGTACTTATCTAATACTGTTTTGTTTCGTAATTGCTTTTATTGTGCCTGCCTACGTACGTACTTCTTTGATTTATTTCAATACTGAATGCATGGGGCTTCTGACCAGTGTGAATAGAGATGAAGTAAGCAAAGGTGACTGCGGAAAACACTGTCTGAAAATAGAAATGCCACAAAACCCTATTATCTATCACTTTGTAGCTAGTAAGCTTTACCTGATACTTTTACTACGTCTTTGTGCAGTATATAGGCATATACCTTGCTGCGTTTCTGAAAATCCACCACAATGGTCAATTTTTGTAGGATCACAGTGAATTTCGAATAATCCATGTTTCGACCATGCAAAATATATCCGGCTGCGTTTTGCGCTATGATGCCAGTGCAAGCTTTTTTTCTGAACAACCAGGAGCCTCATACGGGATTACATACATACATACATACGTACATATGCATACGTACATACATAAATACACATACATACATACATACATACATACATACATACATACATACATACATACATACATACATACATACATACATACATACATACATACATACATACATACATACATGGTGTCCGTTTTGGATATGAAATGTCATTTGGGGTTATAACTTGGGAACCACAAGAGTTAAAGCGCTGAAAATTTTTTTGCAGATACCCAAGAATATGCCTAACCTTGTATAAAAATTTCGTCCCAATATTCTTATCTGAACGTAAGATATTGGTACTTCAATTTTGACCACGTAAATCAGAAGTTTTTGAATCGCAAAGTCTGGTGTTCAGACGAATTCTTGTGGCATATTTTCATCACAACGCTGGTCAATTACATGTATCAACATGAAATCTCTTAGGAAACAACAATGCACAAGGCTGCTCCTTTTTTCTTTCCAGCAGGCTAGCCGCATGCGCATCCTGGTCGACTTCACACCTCACCTCAGACAAAACCAAACCACCAGTGGCCTGACCGGACTCTATGGTCGCACTATCTCACTCCCCGACTATTCCTTTTGCATTTTCTCCAGAGCAAGCTATGTTCTATGCACTGAAGACTTCCCAAGAAATGCAAAATAATATTCACGCTGTTTTTTCAGGTGTTGAATAGCGTTTTGATCAGAATCTCACAAAAATTCGTCTGAACACCAGACTTTGCGATTCAAAAACTTCTGGTTTTCGTGGTCAAAATTGAAGTACCAATATCTTACGTTCAGATTAGAATTTTGGGACGAAATTTTTATACAAGGTTAGGCATATTCTTGGGTATCTGCAAAAAAATTTTCAGCGCTTTAACTCTTGTGGTTCCCAAGTTATAACCCCAAACGACATTTCATATCCAAAACGGACAC
>JASAMW010001198.1:0-35420 GCA_030247985.1 Epsilonema sp. ZAB3_2
CCAATCGCCCAACGGCGTAGAAGATTCGGACATAGCCTATCTTAATCAGCATTTCAAGCGCTACAAGATGAGCTAGTTTCCAGACCTGTCAAGATCTTAGCGGGGAAGCTACAGGCGGTTTTCAAAATATTGCCTGGTTTTCATGGTTTTACTTATGTGGCCTGTTTTCACTCATAGCTCGCCAACGGTAAGGGTTAAGCGGTCGGCGAGTACACCATTGAAAAGGGCAAATCAAGCCGAGTCTAATGGTATAGGGCTTGCCGATATAGCCCTGTTGGCTGAGCTTTGGGACGCCTGTACGTAACGTCGATTTGATCATGCTTGATTTTCCGCCTTTCCCCTGACCACCCTGCCTAAATGAGCCCGTTTCTCCGGTTAAACGTGGTCAAATTGAAAAACTGAGTTCATTTTCGAACTCAGGAGGGTTGATTACCTATATTCATGACATAAAATCAGAAAAGTAGAAAAATGCTGGTCCAGCCCTCTATATTGGCAATCGCCACTTTCTCGCGAAGGCGCTGTTATTTATTTGACCAGTTGCGCTGAGCTCCCAAATGATTGACGGCGGAAACAATCTAATACAAAATGAACTTTTAAAGATACCAACCTCATCCTCGCTACCAGCCATCCTTAATAATTTCTTAGCGCAACTGGTCAATACCAACCATCCCTATCCCTGCATATTCTTCAAGCTATGGGTGGATGGATGGTTGCCTTTCCCTATTCAGAGAATTCCTGCCATATCTCTTGTACTTCAGAGGTACGGCAAATAAAGAAGGGAGACAACGTTGGAAAGGGCGACTATCACTATCAAGGAGCTTGAATCGACGATGATGATGGTCTACTGTACGTACGTCCCGTCCAAAAATATAGATAGTAGTGTGCCAAATCGTAGTGATATTAGGACTAGGATATAGCATAAGTGGTGATTGTAATGTGTCAATAATGTGCTACTGCTACAGGATATGGTATGTGCTATTACTTTTATCAATTTTTCATGATCTCATGTGGCAAGTGTATCGTGTATCACAATGTGACGATAAAGCATTGACTAGCAGAGGTCAGATTTGTTCGGATATGGGTAGCCAGAGCCTGGATAGCAAGCAGGCTTTATAATCTCTATGCATATCCCATCATTTAGATTAGCCACATGAGGGACAGGCTCCCGAAAGCGAACGAAGACATGTAACGGACCTCTCAAAAACATAAATTTTGTCCCATATATTTATCACCCCCCCCCCCCCCCCCCCCCCCCCCCCATTGTATATCCCCAAGTGTATAACCCCCATTAGACCTCTCGATTATTACAGAAATATCTAACATTATAGAGATAATGTTATAATGTTCTATATAATGTTCCCTCTCTATAATGTTATATATTACTGATTTTTGTATAGCCCCATTTTGTACCAAAAAATACGGTAGCGACTAGCGATATATCATTCGTCCCGACGACGTCCACCAGAAAAGCGAGAAATTGCACGACCGCTATTGAATGTACAGAGGCCGCGCACCTTTTCGGGCACATGGCATGTACATTACATATGTACATACAGTACCATACTGTGAGCTCAAATTTGAACGCGGCATGCACTGTCCTCACATTTCCGAGAGGCGCAACAGGCAACCAAGAAAGCGTGAAGCAAACAAAAAAGGTTTTGCTCATACTGAACTCCAGTTTATATACAGTAGTATTCAGGTAGACACGTAAAAAAAGGCAGCAGCAGTCGCATCGTCTGTTCAAACGACCAAATTCTCCAGTTTCAATGGCCACTGACTACTCCAATCTGAACTTGCGCAAAAACTGAACGGTGGCGTTTCCACTGCGAAACTCCATGATTGCATCGCCTTCCTCTAGTTGATCCAGCTCAGTGGAGCGATCAATCGTTGGTTCTCGCTCTAAAGCAGCTCCAAACCCAGCCCACCATTCTTCTTCCCATCCGTCGTCTAGGATGCACTGAATCACCAATCGGCGATCGCCCTTCTTCCTTTCATATGCTTCCAAGAAGCTGCGAAGAAGTATCTGTACCGCAACTGAATCCGGCCTCATCGGTAGGTCAAAGTAAAGGTGGATGAACAACTGTAGGTTCGGCAGCACGCGCCAAAGACCCTCGCAAGCTTCCCGTGCAAGTTCACTCGTCAGCACCAGAAGGCCCCAGGAGGGCATTTCCACCTTCGTGATCATTGGAACGGCGACAGATCTCCGATGCCTGTAGCCACCCTAATAAAGCTGGAAAAGGAACAGAGACTGGCTTCCAGACACAATGAAAGCGCTTCTCTACCATCTGTGCCAGCGTCGTCTTTGGCTCGCTGCAACTGAGATAAGCCTCTGAAGAGGTCGGCGTAATCAGCATCCCCCAATGTGGTGGCCGTGCACTCCAACTTCTTCAACTGGCTCTTGCCCGAGAGGAAGTTAGCGAATTCACTCAATCGGTGGAGCCGAGGAAGCCGCAAATATTCCTGCTGATCGCAACGGGCCAAACGGGCAGTCAGCCACCGGCAGCAAGTCTGACTCTTTTCCTGGCCAGATACTTCGAAAGAGCACTCGAAATGCGTTAAAGATTTCTGACAAGCCTGCGCAAACGCCACAGTAGAAGGAGAATCCAGGAGTACAGCAGCATCACGCGAAAGTGAAAAATTCCACGTAATCTTGGCGATGGCTCTTGGCTCTTTGATCATCAACTCCGCCATTGTGGACATCAATCGTTCCGGGGTGCTTCCTTCCTTCTTCCTGTCGGTGGTACACCCAGTCCAGAAAAACTCCAGAATAAACTCGTCCAGGTTCACCGCTTTATTCCAAAAAGCGGACACGTAGCCAAGGAACTCCGCGCTTTGGTAGTAGCTGTTCCACCCAGATCCATCCGCGATTTCGTAGTACTTCGGGTTTTCCAGCATTTATCCTCAGCTTCATCTTCTTTACTTGTTGCCAAGCGAATCGCTTGAACGATCTGTTGGCACGTTCCAGCTTGCTGGCATCTTTCGCTTCGGTAGCTGGCACGTTTGCGATTATCTTGCCTATCAGTTCCTGTGAAAGATGATCGATTGTTGCAGTCGAGCGAGATCTCTTCAATCTTGCGGGCAAATCTTTCTAAAACAAAATTAGTCGTCCCGTCCGTGCACTCAAATACTATTGACTCAAGCAGAGGTAAAATAGGCGTGAAATTCAATAGGTACAGTAGGGTAGCCGGGAGAAAGAAAGCCACGGGGTAAAATACACCCAGACCCAAACTTCAACTTCCGAAAAACACCATGATGAGCAGGACAAACTGTCCCATGCATAGCCCCCCCTCTCCTCGAGTATTCTAGGCAAGAAGTTCGTGTACATTTCCTCAGGCGACATCAGCGAACCAACCAAGGCCAGAATGGCGTCCACCTGCTGCTGCTTTTTCTCGCTTGATACACGAGCTGAGACTTCGTCAGCCATTTCCATCTGCTCACAGGGTGGACCGTCACGGTCACCGCTGGAGGAAGTGGTCGCAACATCCAGACGGCTTCCGCTTCTCTGCATGCTGATCTGAACCAAAACTAACAATCATACAGTGTAGGATTTTAGCTTGCGGGCCAAAACCACACGGCCTATGGTGTAGATAGGGTCTGTCCAGAAGCGAGAGTCCGATCGCCGCACAGTCAATTCTGCGTCTAGAGGTACTGGATACCAGTACTTGGAAACCCAAACTGCTGTAGGACAATGAAGTTTCAGGCTTGGACCGTCGTACTGAAGCACGGCTCAATGGAGATGGTAGCTACTTGAGCTGTGGTACTATCTAGTACTGAACTGGAGGATTGTCCAGGCACGTTTGCTAGACAGTAGAGCTGGCAAAAGCGTTCTCACAGGGCTCGGGTTATGGTAGTTCTTTTCTTCCAACCAAGACGGTAGTACAGAACACAGGAGAGGGCTAGTAGACTAGACACAAAGCAAAGCAAAACAAGACAATGAGGAGAGGGACAAAGTTGCCTCTCTCGTGAATATTGCATTTACATAAACCTATACATTTTGTCACTTTTGTCACTCGTTCTTGTGCTTCTAGCGTGCTGATTGGTTCTTTGTTTTTCAGGGATGACAGACTCTTCGCTGAATCTTGATCTTACTGTACTGACTTGAACTGGTACTGGGGTGCCTGCTTGGATTGTGAGGCTGAAATTTCTCCAATCCCACATGGTTCCCAGACCGTTTCATCAAGTACCAACGATGAGGTGGAATCGAACCCAAGATGGTGCTGCTGATCGTGATGATACCCCTCAGGTATGTAATCTTCTCACATTGGTTATAAACCAATCTTCTTGTAACTCCGTTGCAGTAGCGCTTGTACTGTACAACAGTCACAGATCTTGCTTGTGCACTGAAGTTGAGTGATGATGGTGTGGCTTGTTACAGGTGCTGGAGCAGTGGTGCATCAACCATCAAAGCGCTGGAGCTCGTCTCTTCCCTGAAATTGGTTCTCTGCTCAGGTACCTATCAAGACACAAGGTCGCACAAGAAAGGTGCTAAATAATGTAAGACTCAATAATATTGCTAATATTCCTTAGCGAATAAATAAGTAGTGCATGGTCCAAAAATTGCTAATACTTATTTGTGAGTACTAACTAACGTGCTAGTCGACATTAGTTTTCCTTCCTACTCTACGCACGTACTGTTTGCCTACGTAACTAATGACGTATGTACTGTAGCATTCCTTCTGCAAACAATGTACGGAACGAACGTACACAAAAATAATAAATACATGTACCGTAGGTACCAATAAGTCCGCTATCCTATATGTAGTAGCCTACTTATACGTAATGTACGTATGCACACTGACACTCTGTACAGTGCCTACCTATGTACTATTTTTGTAATACGATACGTAGTATTAGTCCGTTACATAAGAACAAAAAATTCATAAAACTTCCCTATTGTTCCGTGCTGCTGCTTTTCTATAGTCGAGTTTGTCATGGCTCGAACTGCTTGAGTCGGTGGAGGAATCAGTGCTCCGCTGATGCATCTGTTCGCATTCCTCCCATGGCGTTTGGCATTTCGTCGAAGTGTGGCCGTTCTTACCACATCTGGCGCATTCTTTGTTCTGACGTTCTTCCGCTAACTGTTCTTCGGTTGCGCTGCTGTTCTGCGCTTTGCTAGAATGCTCATTCCATCTTGCCATGAATTTCTCATGTTCTCTTTTACCTCGCGTTCGATACGAACGTCGTTCTTTACTATACCGTACGCCTGTGCCATGAACAAAGCTGGCGTTTTGTTCTTCTTGGTCTTCTTGCTCATTGTAGTACTCTTGCTCTTGCTCTCGTGAAGCTTGCGCTTCTGCTTCTTCTTCTTCTTCAGCTTCCGCTGTTTCAGCTGCATTCTCTTCTGGTACAGTTACCTGTACTTCTTCGTCTTTTTCTTTATCTTCCTTTTCTTCATAGTACAGTTTACTGTACTTGCGGTTTGCTTCCCATCCTGCTAGGATACCTTGCAGGGATGTCAGATCTTTGACATTGCGGTAGTCGTTGAGTACTCTCATCTTCCATCGTGCTGGAGCTTTACTCAGCAAGTGCGTATAGCCGATCGTTTCCCTGAAATCGTGATTCATGTCAGGAAACGCTCGAATGATGGCTTCACGGATCTTCTGTGCTACCATCTTCACGCTTTCGTGCTTGTCCCATTCGATGGAGTGCAGCTCATGGAAAGCTGTTGCGTACTCTGTGGATCCCACGGCAAGCTTGATGATTTCTCTTCGCAAGTCTGCGTACTTGATGTCTGGGTATGCATCTGTAGTGCATAGGTACTGACGTAGGATGAGGCCTCCTAAAAATCTGCCCAATTGGAAGACCCATAGTTCTTCTGACTCCCATAGAGATGCTGCGTACATTTCGTACTGCTTGAAGAAGTATGAAATCTCCATTGGCGTCGCGTCCAGTTTGTCCCAAACTTTTGGTGGCGGAATTCTTTGTCGCCGTCGTATTGTGCTGTGCCTCCTTCTGACAGTTCTTCGTCAAAGCTGCTGTGCTCTGAATGGGAACGACGACTGTATCGTCGGCGGTGTCTTCGTGATCTTCTAGAAGACTCTCCTGAATCGTCATCGCTGTCATCAGGTGGGCCATTACCTCCGCTTCTTCTGTAGTGCTGTGGTGGATGTTGCTGTTGTTGCACTGGTGGTTGGCCTCCGCTGTCGTTCGATTGATACGATGTTCTTCTTGTACCTGCGCCTGTTCTATTTCGTTGCTGTAAGTTCTGCTCTGAAAACTCTTCAGCAGATGTGTACATTGTGCCCTGTATAGGAGCACTTCTTACTTGTCTTTCTGGCGCAGTTGTACTTCTTGCTGCGGTTCCAGTGGTTTGGTGTTTTTGTACGGACAATCTCTGTTGTCCTGGAGAAATGTACTCGGCGATGTCATGAGTGGCAGATGCTTCTTCTGCAGCTGTTCTTGAATTCTCCGACGGTTCTACCATCGTTCGTACTGTACGTAATTCATGAGATGGTCTAACCATCTGTGGCTGAAACTGGAAATGTTCCATTTCCTTCTGTTCAATGAACTGCAGTACTCGATCCCTATTGTGCTGGACCCATGACCACATCTGTTCTTCTTCTTTGCAAGCTGTTGGTGGAGCTTGAGCTGTTGCTAAACTTGGTGCTGACACTGCGGTGTTATTGTTAGCTATCACTTCTGTGTACTGTTTACAGTGCTGACTTACCGTTGGTGCAGTGTAGACGTAGCCTGCTTCCGTTCCTGTTGTGCTGGCAGTTTCTTCGTCTTTTGCCAGGTGCTGGGGACTAAAGATCTTTGATCTTTTTGCAGTCTCTGAAATATTCGAGAAGCGTTCCGCTTCTTTTCCTACACTCAAAAAGCTATAAGCTTTTTCGTTTTCCTTATGTATGTGTACGGGACGATTTATCCCACTCTCACCCATGACAAAGAAGCTATCAGCTTCTGTTGGAAGCAGTCTAGCTTCCTCTTCCGCTTCTGTGACGGCGCTATAAGCCCCGTGCTTCGTACTCTTTTCGGGTTGATTAGCTTGGGTGGTAGTGCTTACCTTTGTAGTAGTGCTAGAAGGGTCAGTCGCAAGGTTTTCCTGCTGCTGCGGTACATTCGACGTCATGGTTGCTGAAAAGTGCTGTGAGTGCTGAGTTGCTTGACTGCTTTGAGCAGTACTGTCGGCGTGGTGCGGATCTTTCTCTTGTTCATCACCAGATTTCGCCAGTTCCTTGGCTCGTGCCCTTCTCGTCTTCGCTACCGGTACCATTGTTGGTAGGCGCCTTGTTCTGTCGTGCCACAGTTCTCAGGCCAGTGCTGAAAGTCTCTTCAGCCTTTGAATCAGCAGATGAGTTGCGATTTCTTCGGATCTCGTTAGCTAGACATCCAAGTGTAGGATTTTAGCTTGCGGGCCAAAACCACACGGCCTATGGTGTAGATAGGGTCTGTCCAGAAGCGAGAGTCCGATCGCCGCACAGTCAATTCTGCGTCTAGAGGTACTGGATACCAGTACTTGGAAACCCAAACTGCTGTAGGACAATGAAGTTTCAGGCTTGGACCGTCGTACTGAAGCACGGCTCAATGGAGATGGTAGCTACTTGAGCTGTGGTACTATCTAGTACTGAACTGGAGGATTGTCCAGGCACGTTTGCTAGACAGTAGAGCTGGCAAAAGCGTTCTCACAGGGCTCGGGTTATGGTAGTTCTTTTCTTCCAACCAAGACGGTAGTACAGAACACAGGAGAGGGCTAGTAGACTAGACACAAAGCAAAGCAAAACAAGACAATGAGGAGAGGGACAAAGTTGCCTCTCTCGTGAATATTGCATTTACATAAACCTATACATTTTGTCACTTTTGTCACTCGTTCTTGTGCTTCTAGCGTGCTGATTGGTTCTTTGTTTTTCAGGGATGACAGACTCTTCGCTGAATCTTGATCTTACTGTACTGACTTGAACTGGTACTGGGGTGCCTGCTTGGATTGTGAGGCTGAAATTTCTCCAATCCCACACAGTAACAAACAGACAAAAGAAAAGACGCAACACCCTCTGGCACAACCGGCTCAAACAATGGACTTACACATTTCAAATAGGAGGAAAGACGGTCTTATATTACTTTTGCCTTGCTATCTTCCATCTGCTCACCAGCTCTACTGCGCCCAGAACCGTGCTCTAAGAAATATAAACACAGCTGCTTAGCTTTTATGCAAAATTGTTTGGACAACAAGTAAGAGCTGGAGCTGAAAACAGACAAACAGACTTGAGCACGTACTCCTAGAACGCGCGCTCAGCTTCGCTGCGCGCGCCCGTCGTCCCTGAAAGGTAAAGGCGACGGGCGCGCGCAGCGAAGCGGAGCACGTGCTCTAGGAGTACGTGCAAACGAACGTGCGTCGCGTGCGTGACGTCTTGACGTCGGTGAACACTAAAAGTCGTCACAGGCGTCATTCGTCACGTCGTCACGCGTCACTCGTCACGGCGTCAATCGTCACCGTCACAAGCGTCATTCGTCACACGGCGTCGGCGTCACAGCGACATTCGTCACACGGCGTCACAAGAGTAAAATACGTCACAGCATCTTCACGACTCAATGCTTGTTGAAAGTATGTACTATTCGAGGCTGCCCATGAGTAGCAAGCAACCATGCAAAAGACCGACAGGTGCGGTCACAAAAATGGCTTTAGAACCATAATCAGTATGTAGCCTACAGTACATGCATACAGAGCCGACCCCTCGTTTCTCCAGTCCATCCAGTTGCTGAGAACTTGGAAACACCTACAAATGGCGTTATTCTCAGCAAAAATATATAATAGGGGTTTAGGGGAAGAATGGAGCACATAGTGTAAATGAAAGAGGGCATCCCTGACTCATATTCGATCCTTTTTATTGGTTTTTCAAAAACCTTTGTAATGGATATCCTTTTTATTAGTTTTTATGAAACCATTATAAAGGATATCCATTACAAAGGTTATTCGAAAAAACCAATAAAATGGATCGAATATGAGTCAGAGATGCCCTGTTTTATTTACACTGTGTGCTCCATTCTTCCCCTAAACCCCTATTATATATTTTTGCTCTGAGAAATAGGCAGTAAACTGATACCGTATTTACCGGTGCATACCCCCAATGCATAACCCTCCTATGCATAGCCCCATATGAGACGTCTCAATTTTTGCATGGGGCTATGCACCGGTAAATACAGTATTTCTATGTAGTATGTATCCCCCAGTGTATAACCCCATCAGACCTTTCATTTTTGTAGAGCCCCAGGGCTATGCATGCACCCTAAAATACAGTACCCTTTTTCGTAAACATATGTAGAAATATTCACAAATCATCGAGAATGAGTAATGCTACTGTAAAGGTTGGTGTATAGCCCTGCAAGGTAATACAAACAAGATCAGCCAATTTGGGTGGTCAGTGTGCATGCTTTGAAAAAGTGCAAAAGTGCAATATAGCCCAATTGGGCGGGCTATACACGAGTTCGGGCAATACATGGTATTGGGTTATACACTGACCTTTACATTGCCTACGTTCAGCGTGCATGCATTGAAAAAGTGCAAAAGTGCAATACAGACCAAATTGGGTGGGCTCTTCATGAGTTCGGGCAATACATAGTATCAGGTTATACACCGATCTTTACATTGCCTATGTTCAGTGTGCATGCATTGAAAAAGTGCAAAAGTGCAATATAGACCAAATTGCAAAAGTGCAATACAGACCAAATTGGGTGGGCTATACATGGGTTCGGGCAATACATAGTATCAGGTTATACACCGATCTTTACATTGCCTACGTTCAGTGTGCATGCATTGAAAAAGTGCAAAAGTGCAATAAAGACCAAATTGCAAAAGTGCAATACAGACCAAATTGGGTGGGCTATACATGGGTTCGGGCAATACATAGTATCAGGTTATACACCGATCTTTACATTGCCTACGTTCAGTGTGCATGCTTTGAAAAAGTTGAAACGCGAAAAGAACGAGCATAGTAAACAGCCCACAGACACAGCAAGACTGTGCAACAAAGGAGGAGCAAGACGGGCAGCGGCTCCAAGCTGCTCATTGATATGCAAAAGAAAAAGAAAAACATGGCAAAGCGCAGCTGTGTATGTACGTACATATGTATGTAATGCAATAAAGCAGGGCGTTTTCAGTTCAGAATCGACCTTAGATTTTAGAAACCAAAACAGGCAGGTGGAGCGAGGGGGCATTTGAAAACACGTAACTGTCAATACACTATTGTGACAAAGCTTGATACATATATGTACAGTACAGTACATACGTACGTATGTACGTACTGTACATATACTGTTTATGTATAATATGCTGCTACAGTAGCCTACCTAAACTGATTCCTACAGGGGAAGCGAAATCCATTCCTGGTGCTGTTTGACGAAATTGTTCACAGCTTCACTGTCGTTATTGGTGATGCGTCCTGGAGTATTTCCAGCACTGGATTATCCGGTGACTGTGGACGTGACGCCAATCTGTGACGAATTGTAGTGCGGTGACGCCTAAGCTGTGACGAATTGTAGTGCGGTGACGCCTTATTTGTGACGAATTGTAGTGTAGTGACGCCTCATTTGTGACGCGTGACGATGTGACGACTTTTAGTGTTCACCCTTGACGTCTCGACGTGACCAAGGAGTCTTTGACGTGAAGGCGCAAGGACTTCTAGGTGACGGCGTTGGCGTAATCACAAGAAGGCAGAGGGGACAGCCGAGCCGGACAGGACTTTTTAGAGGCAGCAAGCGGGACTTTTCGGCTTCTGTTGGCTGAACATTTTATGCCCCAAAAAGCCGAAGGTCGCACAAGAAATGACGCTTTTGAAGCCGTTTTGGCCGTTGCGATAGGCCTGGTTTCTGGCCTAAACGATCTGTGAAAGTCCCCTGAATTTGGTGCTTCAAGGAATACTCATTTCCTTCTTTTTATCACATAATTCTGTCGCATATTATTTTTATCTATCATCGTCGAGAAATCTCAGCTAGCGAAAGTACTACAGCAATGTCTTCTTCGAGTCACCAACAACATTCTGCTCAGCAAGCCAGCGAGCAAATCAAGAATGAAATTCAGCGATTCGAATCCGTACATCCCTGCATTTATTCCATTTATGATCTGGTGGATTTGATTGATGATCGATTGATTGCGCAACAGATCAGAGATCACGTGGTCTGCATTGAAGGTACGACTTCACATCGCAGTAGCCATTGCTAAACTACGGAACGTCGTAGTAGGGTACTGTGGGGTAAACCCGGACACCTAGTATGTCTCAGCAACCATACGACCGATTGAGACACGTATTCTACCAATCGATTCCTTGAACTCTCCTCTTTCAAATGAGCTACCACGTTCATCATTTGCTGAAGCGGAAAGTTCAAAAAAGCTTAGGTGTCCGGGTTTACCCCACAGTACCCTATAGTATTGTCCGTCCAGCGGGAGTCAATGCAGGAGTCCATGGCATGCAAATGGGCTAGGTCGCAATTATAGTCTGGCCAATAGCAGTTGGCACCTGGACTCAAGGCGATTTGCGTAGTTTTCATGAACTTCTGCTAAATAGGAGTACACGAAGCGTGGACAGAAATCCGCATTTGTAAATCTATTTTACGCAATGCGCCTTGAGTTCAGGTGCCAACTGCTATTGGCCAGACTATAGCACTGCGCACACGCAGTAGCACTTTTTGTTGCAAAACTTGTTTATTTTTATGCTTATTTTATTTACTTTTTAGCCAAATAACCGCCATTTGTTGGTTACTTGGCTAAAAGTAAATAAAATGTGCATAAAAATAGACACGTTTTGCAAGAAATAACGCCATTACGTGTGCGCAGCTCTATTTGCGACCTCATCCATTGCGGCATATAGCGCGGGTTGTGGCGCAGACAACTCTCTCTGGATGGACTAGTAATAATAGCGACTAGTGGCCAGTTGCCCTAAGACTTTTGGGTAGTCCCGAGCTGGGCCCGCGGTATGTAGTGAAAGTTCAGATACGTACAGTGGTCGTCGACGTTGTTCAGTCATCTGGGAGCGGAAAAAAGGAGCGAGCTAGGAGGGAAGAATAGGCCACGTCAGCAGCAGCGATCTAAATCACCGCGGGGCTACCTAGCGACCACCACCCAAAACTGTTAGCGCAACTGGCGGATAGTCTATCCAGCCAGAGTTCGCCATAGATACTTTGCAGGCGCTGTGAAAAATAGAAAACAAGTACGTATGGACGATATGCGGTAACGCGATTGGGTTGGCCGATAGCGACCCCGCGGTATTTAGTGAATGTTTGGATCTGTGCCTGCGGGGTCGTCGACCTTGTTCAATCATCATCTGGGAGCGGAAAAGGAGCGAGTGAAAAGAAGAACTGACAACAAATGACGTCGACGACCCCGCAGACACCGATCCAAACTTTACTAAATACCGCGGGGTCGCTATCGACCAACCCAATCGCGTTACCGCAACTCGTGAATATCTGCTTGTTCGTAGTTTACGTACTCGCTATTAGTATTGGGCAGGAGTAGGTACATGCGAACTGCATGTCACAGGCTAAAGATCTATGGCGAACTCTCTGCAATGGCCTTTTTCGTGTCGCTGTGTGAATGTATGTCTGTGAAGTGTGAACCCGTTCATTTCGACGGATAGTACCCTTGTAATAATGTGCGAGAGGTTCATGTGCTTTGAGGCTGCAAGAGTACGTTTTGCCAGAGTGTGCTTTTTGTCATTTTTGTTCTGCATAGTCTCGTACATCTCTCTCTTCTCGACAATATGTATACCATTATGTGCGTGTGTTTCAACAATTAGCTCAATTCCATGTTCCTCAATGACTCACCACTTTTCTTTTTGACGTTTCATCATGAAAATATGCTCTTGACCAACGAGCCCCTTCTTGGGAATCCTTTCTTATGTAAAGACACAGCTTGTCTTGGAATACTTTATGGCACAAGATACGATGGTGTACGTACTGTAGCTTGCTTCTCTTTTCCCTCATCCTGAGTTATTGCGTGAGTGAGTGACTTGACTAAAACTACCGAGGGTTGGTCACTGCTTGCTTAGTCATCCCACTGCTTGCGTATTGCGTACGTACGTACAATAGTATGGGCGTGTACGTACGGAATTGAGTTAGTTACGTTCCAGGAATTTCTATTGATTACGCAGCAAGTCGGCAGTTTTGCCCATTTCTGACTGGAAAAAGTGTCTTCGAGCCTAGGGAGAAATCAGGGGAATTGTATAAACTGCTGATACAAAGCTGAGGCGTTATGCGCTTAGGACTATGGAATTGGATACACTGTGTATGACTGGCTATCTTACAGCAGATGTTATGTCAAAATGGATGAGAAAAGCGGGGCTATTGAAGTGGTGGCGCGATTTTAGTTTTCAGAATAGTACTGTGGGGTATTCCCGGCCATGGGGTAAATCCGGCCTTGTTGTTTCTGCAAATGATGAACCAAATAGCTCATTTGAAACAGGAGAGTTCAAGGAATCGATTAGTGTATTTTATCTCAATCGGTCCATTGTTACTGGATATGCAGCCCTGAAACTTCTAGTAGGTGGTCGGGTTTACCCCATGGCCGGGTTTACCCCATAGTACCCTACGACTTCTATCATACAAGCTTGCGTTTCATTTTGATGGAATTTTACTGAGGTATTATCTGAAAGAGAGAAGCCAGGCAGTAAGAAGGCTGAAACCGATTTGTTGTGGTGGCTGCCACATTTATTTGTACTTTGAAAATCGGGGGGTGGGCAATAAGCAAAGCAGAGACAGCTGACTTGAGAGTTGAGTTGAGTTGAGCAGGGAGTGTGAATTCAAATGGATTTTGTGGAAAAAACTCTTCGCTGCTGTGGCAAGTAAAGGTCTGACTTTGGGATAAAGTGTGGCTGGCTTGTCGTTTATGTTTGCTAGCAGTCGGTCGTAAAGCGACACTTGGGCTTCTGCTTAGCGCGTGCAAGCTAGAAGAGGACTAGCTAAGCTAGTTCAGCGTTAAAACGGGTAATCTTAGACGCAATGATACTGCGTTCCTGATGACTTGGCTGCCTATACGAATCCAGGCAAAAGCAACCGCTTGGGGGGGGGGGGGTCGTTTACCTATGTACTGTGTGTGTACACTGCACAATCGTCCACAGCACACTGCAAGCAAGCAAGCAAAGTTTCTTTTCCGCGTGCATAACGTATGAACATAAGATAAAACAAGCAATGCACGTAGATGGATACTCAATACTCAGAAGAGTCAACATCTAAGTACCCAAATAAAACTGTTGTACATAATCAATGAAACTGTAGGATAACAATCTTAAATACCAGATATCATTTGTCAATTAAAATCAATCGGCGTAGGAGAAGTCTGATGGGAAAGCCGTGAAAGGGTTTCGCTGGATGCCAAGGGTACCAGGTCATTTGACGTGTACTTCTTATCGTACACGTACAGAACAGAAGGTACCCGTAAGTTACCACATCACCCATTTTTTTGCCGACTCTACGTTACGTACGTACGTACCTGCGGCAGCTATTGTACAACTGGGCATGCCAGTGCATGCATTCAATATTCGGAGGAAGTATAGACACTGGACAGGTCCTTAGAAAGAAACAGGTGTGTGGTTTGTGGTTTCGTGTTCTTGCCGACGATACTGTACGTATGTGGCGCACATACGTATGACGGCGCATCCTGTATTGTATACATGTCGTCGAACATGTGGGGTTTTAAAGGGAGTGAGTTTATTGAGGAAGTAGTAGATAGTCGGGGGTGAGTTGTTCACAGTGTCACACATGCAGGAGCCATGTCTCTTCTTCTTTCTTTACTTCCGTTTGCGACCACGAAAATGTTTAGTAACAACACATACAGTAGGGTACGAACGAACCTTTCTGTTTTGTAGGTACTGTACGCATTTGGTTGGTTCGGGAGCAGTCATATATACAATCAGAGATAGTGCATTGCATACAAAGCCTGCCAGAACTGAATCAGCTGTGTTGCTTGCCAAGATGGTGTACGCACATGCCTTGTTCCTGCATTACTGATGCACTGTGATTTTCCAAATTTCACGCACACATCTCCACAGGTTGGCGGCATGAATCTAACAAAAAAATGTTCGCCCAGGTTTCTCCAGTGGCATGAACTTAAATGGCACTCATCACTTAGCCAGCTGTCAATTGTCAGCTGTCATTCATGAGCTGCCTGCCTCTTGTGTGTTCTCTGCAAAATTAGGAGATATACTGTAGGCTAAGCTTTTTCGCGCCAGATCCCGGCGAATGATAAATCGGCGTGCAAAGCTCGTCATGCATATGGACGGACAAAGTGACAGCTGGGAAGTCATTAGGTAGGATTAGTCTACACGACGTTTACTGTTGTTTGTCTAACCGGAGTTGGTCGTGTGACTATTGCACGCGTTGCGAAAAATAGAACGGATTTCATCTACGTTGTGTGCGAAAGTAGCACGCAAACTGTTCAGTACGAGCATCCGGAAGCGAAATTGTCCTTTTGGAGATTTTGGGCATGTCTTATGCTGGGTTTGGGTACATTTTGTTTCGTGATGGGACGTGTCGGACAGGGTGCAAAAATTGGCGTGGATTCAAAAACGAAAAACCACGGACAACTATAGCCAGCCATAAATTGCACGACACGAGGTAGTAGTACACCATGGACACATGGTCTATAGCTGTATTTCTCAGGGGAAGCTTTGCGCATGGCGTGTTTTGCTTTATTATTCTGCCCAACCCAAATAAATGCACTGTGTAGTGTGTACTGCATGTATGGCAAGTGTCAAATGTTTGCGCGTATGTACTGGGCATACCTACTGTAGCTCGTCATCAATGCTTGCTTTTTCTTCCAGTCGTAGCAGCTGGCAGGAGATGAAAGAGGCTCAACTTTTTTGGGGGACAGAGGAAGACGTTTTAGAACTTTGATGATTGGTTGAGATTGTCTTGTACCGTGTTGTTTTTTTCAAACTTTGAGGAGAACTCTGCCGTTTTTGTGAATGAAACGAAAACACACCCTGTGCTGCACAGCTGAGCGTACTTGATTCAATTTTGAACAGTGTTGTCGGCTGTAATGGTAGGTCGAGATTAATTTTTGCACCGATAAGTAATCCTGCACATGTAACGTACAATATTTACGCCTCATTTACTTTGCTTTCACCTGCTGAGCTGCCTCTTGCTGTTGTCATCTTCTGCCAATGACGACTATAATGTATAATAGAACTTTTGGTGTGTAGTTGCACGACTGGTAGTTTCGAGTTTTGCTCAAACTCCTTTGATGAAATGGGATTTTAGAATTCTGATTGTCGTGGAAAATTGCGGATTCTGAGTGTTGTCAACTGGCCTGTTTATGACCACAGACCAGTCGTTAAGGAATTGCGAAACTACCTACCTGCCGCTAATGTGTATAACGTTTTAGGCATGTACACTGCAATGAATGGGAATTAGGGTACTGTGGGGTAAACCCGGACACCTAGCATATCTCAGCAGCCATACGACCGATTGTGACAAGTATTCTACCAATCGATTCCCTTGAACTCTTCTCTTTCAAATGAGCTACCAGGTTCATCATTTGCTGAAGCGGCAAGTTCAGAAAAGCTTAGGTGTCCCGGTGTACCCCGTGTCCGGGCCGGGTTTACCCCACAGTACTCTACAACGTACAAGTACGTGCCAAGTTTCCCTGCTGACTGCACTGCACTTCCTTTCTGTTTGAGCTGCTGAATCTACTTGGAAGGAGAGTTGTTTTGAGGTTTTCTAGCCGCGCCTCTCAGCAGGACATCACAAGATTTTTTGACTCGTGATTGCTGCTTGCAGGCCCATACATATGTACATGCCGGCTCACCTATTCCTCACAAGACGGTGGCAAATCATAACCTGGCTTGCGGTAGTTGTGTGTGCCCACTGCCCAGTCCTAATTGCGCTCAATAATCTTGCTAAACTGCTGCATTTTTGGTGGCAACTTGTTCTTGATTGTAAATCAGCCGCGAATTTGTGTACTGCGTCGGCAAAGATCTGAAAGGAGCCGAAACAGTTGACGAATATGACTGATTGTCACTCTCTCACCTCACTATCTGACGTATACCTACATACATAGGTGGAAGGCTAAATGTGCACCGTGGCAATGCTTGGCACGCTGTCATTCGTGTTGCTCTTGGCTTGTTGGGCACTGCTGACGGCAATTTGCTGCGGTGGTGGTGTAGTACATGAAAGACGAGGAACATAAAGTACAAATTATAATTCTAGGACCCATGTATTATTTATCTCGAGAACTACGCGACGTAGAGCAAAGCGGTCAAACTTCCACGGATAACTTTAGCTCGCCTCTCCAATAAAAAAAACCGTTTGTCTCCAGCTGCTCTGTGTGTCGAGATCTCGCCAAATTTCTTCAGTACTAAAATCGCCAAATCGGGCGTGGACCATTGGGCAATTCTAAACCTCGCAAACTCCCGAAAAATCAAAATGGCAGAAATAAGCATACGTGATGAAGACGATGAAAATGCGCATCGGGCGTACAGGGTCGTAGGGTGTCGTGGTTTGCGTGGTTTAGCGTCTGCCGAAAGGTGACACGATTTCAGTGCTGAAGGAATTTGGCGAGATCTCGACACTGAGAGCAGATAGAATCAAACGGTTTTTTTTATTGGAGAGGCGAGCTAAAGTTATCCGTGGAAGTTTTGACCGCTTTGCTCTACGTCGCGTAGTTCTCGAGATAAATAATACATGGGTCCTAGAATTATAATTTGTACTATAGTTGAACGACCCTTGCTGACTCACCAACTCACTGCGTTCGCTTTCTGACAGCTATGGTAGTGATTGGGCAGCAACTAATTGGCTTTGTCCTAAAGCAGTTCTGGTCCCCTTGCCCATTGCTCGTCCTATTCTGGAAAAAGCCGCCTGGTTTCGTCTGGTCAGATGACGACTTTGGGCTAGCTTGGTGCCCTAAATCCAGCTTTTATCTAAAGCTAGCGTCCACCAGCCGACCATCGTATGTGATTGATATGGCGGCAGTGGCTTTTTCATGCCTGGACGATCCTGGCTGCATTGATTCTGTGCAGTCGAGGCGCTTTCTGATTTATCGACTCGGCTAAATCCGATTCTGCTGTTGGATTTGGGGCGAATGAAATGTGGGGAACACGAAAAGCTTTGCCGCCTTCTGAATATGTAATTTTGGCCGGGTGGTGTGCCACGTTCGTTGAGGAGTTGGGCTGACTTTTGTTGTGAGATTGGATTCAAAAATTCGAAGCAAGCTTTTTTTTATTCCCAACTGAGTTCTGTTCTATTGTTCTGTGTAAGGTCAGCGCTAGTGGTATCCGGAAGGATTTAACTCCGCCCTCTTTCCTACGTAATACAGGGTGTCTCATAGTAAACCGTCCACCTTCCAGTGCATGTAACTATGCAACCACACCTTAAATTTTCATGCGGTTTTTTTGCATTTTGTAGCAAAGGCTTCAACTCAGATGTGTAGAAAATGTGAGCTTCATAGGTCAAGTGGAAGCTGCTCAAACACGTTCTTTCCCCGGCGGTCAAAAACGAGGGTTTTTTGAACTGATAGTGCCGATTAGGGGGTCTTCCGTGCATGGTCCAACAAAATTAGCCTCGTAATGAAAAAAATATGTTCCAAAATGCTAGAAAATGCGTATCTCATGCATTAGCCCCAGTGCCAGGGTAGCAAACGCATTGAGCTGGGTATCTTGAAAGAATTAGACCGAGATTTTTCTCCATACTGAAGAAAAACGTCGATTTTGAGCTTCGAGATTCAAACCGTCGTAATTTCCGATGTATGTGGACGAAATAGTTGAAATTTTGTAAACGCCTGCGTTGAAGCCTTGGCTACAAAACGGAAGAAACCGCATGAAAATCTAAGATGTGGTTCCAGAGTTACATGCACAGAAAGGTGGACGGTTTATTTTGAGACACTCTGTAGTACTTCTTGGAGTGAATTTTTCACGATATTATTCCCAGAAGCATTATTGCCTCCTTTACTTACACTTCCTTTACTTCGCTTACTGCCTCGATTGGCCAGTTGTGCGCATATCGATTCAAACGCCTGAACTAGTCGCAACCTGTTCCTTACCTGGTAGTAGGTACGCACCTACCTCTGCTATCAATTACACCTGTCTTATTGCGCAGCTTACATTTTTCTTTGCATCTGGCGGCATTCTTGCTGTAAGCAACTCTGTATCAACATTCATACTAACGGACAGAGCTACATACCCTTGTATCAAGCAGCACGCGGCTAGCATACGCCCTGCTTACACCAAACAAACCCTGGAACCTAACTGCTGGAATTTGAACGAGCCTACATACACACGTCTACTTCACACTGGTTTGTGTGCTGTTGTTGTTTGTTTGTCATTTTGCGACTCTGTCCGCTATCGACATCTTATTTCCGGGCTGAAGATTTGAGTGGGTGGCATCTTATCTTTCCCGTTTCGCCTCTCAAATGTATCACTCTTCCAACGTATGGACGGCTCGGCTAGGGAAGTCAAATTTCAGCCAGTGCAGCTCGTTAACGGCTTCTACTGACTGACGGATGGCCAAGAGTCGCCATCCATCCTTACTGAACGAGCTGTTTGTCGTTGGTTGTTTGTGTATCTGACTCTGACTGCGCTGTTGAGTTCGTTCCTCAGTCGACAGACCCCTAATTGCTGCTTGCTCATCCACTGGCTACTGTTGCCAGCTGCTTCAGACCGCGACAGGCTGCCTGGCTGACAAACAACTCAATGAATGAGTGCCTAAGAGGCTGTGCTTCACGGCTGTACTGTTTTGAAGCAGAACTACACGAGTGAAAGCTGAAACGCTCAGCTATGCAAGGCTGATTGGATACTAATTTATGACCAGCGAAGCGCAAGTTGCAGGCAACTGCTGTTGTTTTATGGGAAGCTGAATGGATATGGAAGGTTGGGTTGTAAATTGCTACAACTGCAAAGGATGGCTTTATCTTTCTGTTGGTCTGCCCTTTTGTTTTCAAATGATCAAAGCCGCATCAGCTGCAAAGCTCGAAGCTTGATTGAACGCAATTCATCGTTTATGTACAAAGTGGGCGTATGCGTGGCTGTTTGCTTATACCCATAATGATAGGGACACGCAGCAAACGACACAGAGACATCACATGCTCCTTGTTGCGTGCACATATGCCAGCTGGATGCAGATTTTATTTTACTGTCACCTTGCGTGCAGCTACCTACATTGATTTGCACGATTACGCTTGTGACACGCGTCAACGACAGAAGAGAAGCGTCGTGTGTTTGCCCTCTCAATAATTTTGCCTTCTTCAATTCAATGCTGATCCGGTAGCGGCCATTATCCCTTTTGGCTTCATTTTTCTGCACTGAGTAGGAAAGTCAACGTTCCAAGCTTGGAAATCCCGGGCTGTTTTATGGGCTTAATCAAGCTTTTGCCCTTTTCCATATGGCATTGCTCGTCTGTGTTGCAATGAAGCTACTTTTATCCTCACTTCTAGGAGACTACGTACTAGTCAAGCTAGTGTGTTGTGCATGTACATACATGCAGTACATACGAGCGCAATAACGGCTGTATGGTGAAGGCAGAATATTTGAGGAGCGTTTTCTTCCATTCGAATTCTTTTGCCGCCTGATGACTAGCGTTTATTCATTCACTCAAGCTTTTGACTTTTGTGACATTTGAGCTAGGATTGATTTCATGTCTGCCTTCGTCTGCTATCTGTCACACAACTTTGGCATTGGCTGCATGTAAATTGAGAGACATTTGACACTGGAATAGATCTGCGGGACACAACTACGTCATTTTTTGCTGGTACCTAGCTGAAGTGAAAGTGGACAGAAGCTGTGTACAGTAGTCATGCCGTTTGTTGGACTGACGCTGCTACGTCGCTCTTTTCGCTCGTACTCTAGCCGATCCAAGCTGAAAAGCGACCACCGACAGAGTTGGTATGTGGACGGCAACTGCGAGAAGGAGCGTTCGGGACCAATGGTGCTTCCTAGCTCCTGTAAGTAAGCTACTGGGGCGCTTCAGACGTGCTTCGAGTTTGCTTCTAGCGAGTTCGCTCCGATGAGCCTCCGGGAGCGAAATTCGGTTGTTCACACGTCTCCGAGTTACTACTAACTATCCTGTTCACACGTGGGTTTCGAAAACGGAGCGAGTTCGAAGCGAACTCGGAGATTTTACATGTTGAAGCGTAGTCAGGGCTCTGAATTCGAAGTTCACGTCTGTAGCGCCCCACTATTGCTAAAAATTGATGGTATGCTCACAGTGGAGGTAAATTTACATGGGGCATTGCCTTATGCAAATTCATTTTTCAACGTACGTACACGAGTCGAGTGGGGATGTTCGAAGATAAGGTGCAAAAGCGTGCGTGAAAGGTGAGCATGTTTGAAAGGAAGCGCGTTGAGTGGTTGAGTAATCGATTTATTTTGGATTATCGCAAATTAGTTATTCGTTGACTGTGTGCACGTACGATTGGAAGCGTTGGGATAGGGTAGCTAGGGAAAAATAGGGACGGAAAAAATTGCACATCATCATGAGCTGTGCCTTGCTTACTTACTATTGGGCAGTTGCGCTAAGCTCCAAGGTTTGTCCGCCTTTTCCCCGCAGTAGCCAGTGCATGTGCATTTTACTAAGTTTCGACCTTGGCGCGTGCACCCCTTTGGGATAAAGGGCGCTCTCTTGACTCTTGACTGTGAGGTTTGGCTTTGGATGTGGTGTGCTTTTGTGTTCATCCTCGATGTTTTCTTACAACTTGTTCTTTGTGTTTTTATTTGCGCATACATGGTAGGTGGTAGTACATGGGAGCCATCATGGATAAAGGATGGTCGTGAGCGTGTGTGTACGTATGCACAGGTGCCGGCTGCGATTTTGGGCTCTCCATAGATTGAGGTTGTCATTTCCACTGAAAGGGAGATAGACAAGTTGAAAATGGGACCGTAGCTTGCCGTGCATACATACGAACGAATGTTTGAGGATGGAGGGACTTTTTTGAAAATTTCTCAAGAAGATTTTGATGCGTCCTGTCATCTTTTGTCGCCAAAACCACGCAGAATCGTAGATGACAACGGAAATGAAAAGGACACGCAATAATGCATACGTATACTATGTATGTACCTGTTTGATGTGTATGGGAGGTACGTACTATACCCTGAAGTAAAAAGGGATGTACATGGATGGAGGCGATTGGGGAAGATTTATCAAATCCCGAGTTCGACCACAGGACCATTGCGTACGCAGTGAAACAGAACTCTATGCGCACAATGCCGTACGTTATGGGGGGCATAGGATGGAGTTTTGAATGAGGAAGTCTTACATGGGACAAGTTTGAGGTAGGAGGAGGAAAGGATTGAGATGTCATGTACTCTGTGTATTTACTGCCGTGAAGTTGGGGAGATAATTTGCGCTTTGCCTTGTCCCTGTTCGCCTCACCCTTTCCTGGATTTGAAACTACCCCAATATGCATTTTGGAGTTGTAATTTGAATCGACCTTGTGTCTTCTGTCGTGTCTTGATGATAGTTGGGTGATATTTTAGTTGCGATTGGTGACAGTATTTCTTACCATTTTTTGTTGCTCCGGTTGACACCAAATTGATATTGTCTCGGCGCGGAGAGACAGCTGGTCGCGATTCATCGTGTTCGTCGATTCGAAGTTTTTTTGCCGGACTAAATCGAGCTCCGTCGATGGGAGAAAGATGGAGGCTGACGACGACTAATCTAATCGTTTTCTTGGTCGCGCGTACTTTAGTAGTTTATCCTCTTCTTCTACTCTGCCGATATGGCATACCCCATGTCATAGGTACCGTACCTACATTCTCTGCAAGTTGTCGACCCTTGCTAGCTGTTCTTTGTGTTCTTCTTGATGACGGACTATCGACACACGAGTTGGTGACAACAGCGACAACCCAGCCGCACCCTTGCAAGATTGGGTGGGTGGGCTGAATGCATGTGGTGCAGTTCGGCTTGATTCTTGCGTCCCCCAATTCTTGAAGGATCTACAGATAAGTAAAGGTGTAACTCTTTGTTGTTGAGCGTGCATGCTCCGCCCACTGAACATTATCAATCTATGGACAGGAAGCTGCATGTTTGCAGAGTGTTTTGTCGGGCGTCGGTTGAATGCGAATGCATCAGCTTTTTCTCACCGCAATAATCTCGCTTGATGCGGCGCGCCGGCTGTGTAGCTGTACTTTTATTGCACTCGCCCCGCCAGACGTCAGGCACTCGAGTGTTCTTGCGGAGGAACGTTATGTTGTACTGTACCTACGAAGTATTCATCCAGCAGAGTTGATCAGCTTCAACTTATGTATGAACGCCTCTCTCCTACCATAAATATTTCACGGTTGGTCAGTTTGAGCTAGCTGACTGACACACGGCTTTTACACTTAAGAAAAGGCAGTGGCGTTGCGGGTTGTGCACCGCCTTACTTCTTTGCTGCTGACACATTCCAAAACAGGGAACCGTCTACTTCACTCCTTGTGTGTACCTGCATACGTATAAGTCGGACTGGCTACTGGCTGCTTGCTCTTGACCAACGGCTTGAGCTTGGGTGCATCTCTGACACACCGCACACAAAAGGTGCGCGCAACGTATGTACCGCCTTATTTGGCCAGACAGCGAGACGAGATGTACTGCGGGAGCAGCAGAAAATAAACATTCGCTAAGCTTTCGGCTTTGGTGTGCTGCTGTGGCATTTGTGGACACTGCGGACGCTACCTACTGAACTGACTGACCAGGAGGAGGGAGAAGACTGAAGGATAGTGAGGTGGTTGCGGGCTCTGCACACAATATCCTTTACCAAACATCTCGCTGTGGGTGTCCTTTTGGAGTGTCAACCTGGATGTGCACATCCAATACACTCTGCAACGAAGGTGGCAAAATTTTGCGCGAGATTGGACGCCAATAATAATTCTCATCGTTTCCATTTTGGGTCGAAACTGCATAGTCCAGGAAAGGAGACGAAGTAATAGTGTCCAGAATTGAAATTTTATTTTCGTGTGTTTACTTACTCTACTGAAGAAGATAGACGGTGGTTGTATCAAGAAATGGAGCTAATGAGGCCATCATTCTGAATTATTGGCGACTTGCTTGCGTACGTTACGACGTACCATTGTACCTACTGGTTACTGTTGGCTACCATTGACTGACTGGCTTGTCACATACTGACTGGTCATTTGTCGGACACCTGACATACGCGAGACACACGCGCGCACTCGCCGAGAGATAATTAGGTGTAAAAATTTGTTCGCCTCCCCAGGGCTACCCCTAGGGCGCAATCTTTTACGCTACTGCTCCGTTGATCACATTTTACATCTGTCGCGTGGCTACTGGCTGGCTAGTCGACTGTGTATGTATTGCTGCCTGGTTGTTCTATTGTCTGCAAAGCTGGTCAACGCTTGATTTGTGTGTTGTTTGTGCTGCGGACATTGGTCACTCGCTGCGGATTTGATTCATAATCGACGCCGTAATCCCTTGTGGTAGCATATTCAGTCGTCCGTCAGTATCTTAAACTAACACACGGAGTAGAGTAGCCAGTGGTCAGCGGAAGAAGAGATTTAGTGGTCAGCGGCGCCTTTCAAAGGAAGAGATTACTGCTTTGGTCTTGATGCGACGCGTGCCACCCCAACGAGGAGTTGTGTGGCCTGTTTGTTTGCTGTTTTTTTATCAGTTTTGAAACGTCGCCATGCCTTTGGGTTGGTCAGTGGGCCGATCAGGCTCCTATACTTTGGACCACGAGTTTCAAAGTCGTTCATCTTCCGCAGCTAGTACGAATTCCGTAGCTTCAAAGTGTCCGAATTCCACTCCTACTGCATCTACTGCTGCAGCGAATAAGCGCCAACGACCCAGAAGGCGTCTGACGTTTAGAAGTGGACTGGAATGGACTTTGGGGTCCAGCAGTAGTTCTTCTAGCAAAAGCGCAGAGTCTACATTGCAGAGGAGTGGAGGAAAGAAGAAGAGTAATAATTTTACGGAATTGGTGGGCCAAAAAACAGTGGTGGATGGTGAGGATGAAAATGGTCGCGTTTGCTCGCTTATTGGAACATTTACGCCGCAGAAAAGCCTGGGAATGCTGGAACAGCACAAGCAGTACCTGCTGGATAGGTCGCTGTTGGCTGCATACGCGAATTACCTCAACGATTATTACTCGGAGGGAAATAATAACAATAACGATGGTAATATGTGATGTGGTGTCAGCGTAAATGTGTGATGTACGTACAGTGGGGGTAATCTGGGATATTCTGATCATCAGCTGGGGGAATTGACCACATGCGTTTTAGTTCGGCGAAAGTTACCCGTGCTGTGTAAAATAAGCGCATTCATTCATGGATTCTCTCTGCGTTTCATGAACTCCTTTTCTGCAGGAGTACGTACACCGTATTTAACACGGGCTAAGGCGCACAGACAACTCTCGTTTGAAGGATGGTAGTCAATACTTGATTTGTCGCCTTTGAATTAGATAAATCATTTCGGTACGTACAGCCACAAGGTTTGGGCGCGTCAACTACACGTAACTTTACGTACCTACCAACCTACATATCGCATGTATTGCTTTAGCATTCATGTAGAGACAGAGTTTAGTATGCGTGAGTGCGTGGGTTTGTGTATGGAGAGTGGTGTGAGTTGGGAGGCTTCTCTCACCCCCTTCAAGGTCGGTTGGTTTTGCAGGCGCGCTATCTGAGATCAAGATTAGGTATTTCCGTCGTGCAAGTTTGATTTGTTATACTCTTCGGCGTGTGCTGATGGAAGAAAACTGATAAACGAAACCTTCTCAGACTGAAATTTGCTTCTTTGTTTTTTTTTCAGATTCGTTTGTGAACAGTCAAGAATGGACCCTGAGTCGACAAGTGCCAGATATGAAATTGGTAAGAAAACTACCGTGCCCATTGATTGTGCATGTTACCAGTAAGTATGTAGCCTATGTGGTAATACCAAGAATTGTGTGTGGTACGTGCACTATACTTATGTATGGTACGTACACAATATGTGTGGTACGTACACTATATGTATGGTACATACGCACGTACGATACTCAAGTAACTCATGCACAATATGGGTTTGTAATGGCTTTGGATAGCTCGCGCCATTACCGTTTGTTATTCATGGAAACGTGGCTAAATAAGCGCGATGCAAAGGCTGCTAATTCATTTCCTTTAGTAGAAAGGTGCTAATGCTCATTAGACCTAGTGCCCTACCGTATGTTTGGCTACCTTTACGTCGGTCGGTCCTGTCAATAATGCAGCCAGGCCACTGAAAGCTACTAGCGTCTAGACTCTATTCCGTTTGGTAGTATTTTATTGCTTTTCCATTCCTGAATTGCAGCTACCAGTAGCTGCACCTTACCCATTTTCCCGTTCTTATTTTATTTGGACATCTGGCTAATATTTCATTCAAGGAGAAAGCGGAAAGGACAAACAAAAAAATACGGGCGTCACCTTCTGCTTCGCTTTTTTGGTTGCTTGACTGAGCAGGGCTAGAAATGCAAAATTCGACACCACGCTTGGTTGGTTCGCCCATGCTTCTTCTGTTAGCTAGCTACTGCTATTTTCGCCTATAGATTATGAACGTTTGTACATACTATAGGAGCGTATGTACAGGAGCTGAAGCGTGTTCTTGTTAGGCCTATAGTCTGGTCAGTAAGAGTTGGCTATGACATTCGAGGTGCGTTGTGTAAAATAGATTCACAATTGCGGATTTTTTTCTGTGCTTCATGTACTCCTATTTAGCAGAAGTACATGCCAATTACGCAGTACGACTTGAGTCACATAGCCAACTCTCTCTGGTTAGACTCTAGTGGGGAATACTACAACTACTGTTAGCAAGCTAGTTTAGTTGACTTGGCTTGTTGGTTGATTGCTTTTGTGCCTTTTGATTTTGAAAAGCTGATAGGCAAATATTAGCTCTCTATTTATCTATAGAGAAGGAGCAGCAGCTAAGCTAGCCCAGTTCGACTCTCATTCCATATTTGGAATGAATTCGGATGGTTCAGCTTATGCTAGTGCAAATACTAGTATGCGCTGTGTGCGCATGTGTTGTGTGCACATTACATAATGGCATAAGCATTACCTACAATACTCCTCTTTTCAATAGAAGGTACCTAATATCAAGTAATGTTCTCCTAGTAATATTGAGTGTGGGGTATGCGGGCCACATGCAACCTCAAAATTTACCATGGTAATGGTACAGTGTGGTAATTTTTCATTGGTACAATGGTAAATTTTTGTTCCAGGATCATCCGCTTTTTCCATTCGAATTGGAAATATGTTGGCATGACCGAATTGCCCCGTACTACCGTATGCAGGAAAATTACGTACTAATCATGCGTGATATTTTGTTTCACAGGGCGTGCTGGGCAGTTTATCAAGCGGAAAGACGGCTCTGGTGCACCGATACCTGACTGGCTCGTATATTCAGGAGGAGAGTCCTGAAGGTATGCAGGATTACGTATGTTTTTGTTTGAATTTTTGGGTAAACTCGTAAGCTTGATGTTGCAAGCGGCAGATTAAAAAAATTGAATTTTGGGTAAACTCGTAAGGTTGATGTTGCAGGCGGCAGATTCAAGAAAGAAGTGGTTATCGACGGTCATAGCTTTCTGCTCTTGATTAGGGACGAAGGTGGACCTCCTGATCAACAGGTACATATATAGTACGTATGTACGTACGTATAGTATAGTATGCATGTACGTACGTACATGCAGTACAGTGTACTGTATTGGTGCCGTATTTACCGGTGCACCCACAATCTTTTCTGCGATTACAGGCAGGCAGGTAGGACACATACTACTAGGTTTAGCTCGTACGTTATTTTAAAGTAGTACTTGTTTTCGTACATAAACGGCTAAACTTCACCTATGCCGCCGACTTTTTTTGCCGTTTTGTTGCTGTTTTAGGAACAGTGCTGGAAATAACATACGAAACGAAGGCGAATCAACATAGGCAGAAATGAAGGTGAAGAACAACGAGCGCAAAAGAAACGATAATCTAACAAACGGAATAAGCGCTCGTTGTTCTTCATCTTCATTTCTGCCTATGTTGATTCGCCTTCGTTTCATATGTTATTTCCAGCACTTCCTGAAACGGCAAAAAAAGTCGGCGGCATTGGTGAAGTTTAGCCGTTTACGTACGAAAACAAGTACTACTTTAAAATAACGTACGAGCAAAACCTAGTAGTACGTGTCCTACCTGCCTGCCTGTAATTGCAGAAAAGATTGTGGGCAGGCCCCCCCCCCCCCCCCCCGTGCTTTTGACCTTAAAAATATGCCTCTGCGCCCTTCTCAACACATAAACAATGTTCCATGCATAGCCCCCTATGCATAGCCCCATATCGGACCTCTTAATTTTTGCATAGCCCACGCACCGGCTATGCACCGGACCAGTAAATACGGTATGTATGTACTGGTTCGTTGCCACCTGACGTGAGGCTAGGTGAAGCGTGCACAGATTAGTAATTAGCTTTGTAGTCAAGAAAGGTTGTTGTTTTCCGGTCAAGGGGTAACGCAATGATTACCGTGTATGTATGTACTAGTATGTAGTACACGCAAACAGCTGTCGTACATGTCGATATGCACTACCAGTACCCTGGTATTTCGTCTTCATGGAATCACTACTTTCCTACCGCTACGTAATCAATTTCTGCACATATGTAGGTGCATTCGTATGTGCGCTTTTAGGACATACTGTATGACAACAATTGTACTCGCCTACCTACATCATGTGCTGATTACGTATATGTGTTGTATGTACTGTATGTTTTGTTTAGTTTGCTCACTGGGTAGACGGCGTGGTGTTCGTGTTCAGTCTGAACGACGAAGGCAGCTTTCAAGCAGTCTACGACTTCTACGCCAAGCTCGCCTACTACCGAAACACCGCCGATATTCCGCTAATACTCGTAGGAACGCAAGGTACGTAAGCAAAGCAGACACGTTACTGCTACTAGGGATTAGGAAAACAATAGCGCGCTACACACGTGTTTGGACCGAGCTCGAATCGAATTCGGACCGAGTTCGGAGTGAATTCGGTTCGGACCCGAAACGAAACTCGGTTGTTCACACGTCTCCGAAATACAAACTCGGCTGTTCACATACACATACACAAACTCGGCTGTTCACATACCGTATTTACCTGTGCATAGCCCCCCCCCCCCCTATGCATAGCCCCCCCTATGCATAGCCCCATATTGGCAAAACATAAAAAATGCCCTATGCATCGCCCCCCCCCCCCCCCCTATGCATAGCCCCATATGTACTGTACAGTACCTGAACCTACCTACATAGCTGGTCATAAGCTACCCATAGCCACTCCCATACCAAGCTAAGATGCCTATAAGCCTGCTTAGGGGTGTATTGTACTAGAATAACCCTGTTTTGACCTCAATTATGCCCTAAAACACGTGCTTTTGACCTAAAAAATATGCCTCTGCGCACCTCTCAAAAACAAAAAATGTCCTATGCATATCCCCCCCCCCCTATGCATAGCCCCCCCCCCCCCCCCCCCCCCTATGCATAGCCAGCCCCATATAGGACCCCTCAATTTTTGCATAGCCCCATGGGCCTATGCACAGGTAAATACGGTACACATACACTTCTACACGCGAAATTATTCCGACATGTTCACACGTGGTGCGTTTCAAACTTCCGGTAAATTGACCGGCCTCCCTTTTACTTCATCGCATACTTACGGCCTGTAGCTTTCAGGGAATTTCCTGGGAGTTTTCTCGTTACTTGTGTAGCGCCCTAGCGTACGGAATTTAACCCACTCTCCGACGTTCGCCCGTCCCTTGAACGCCATGGGCTAGGGGAGTTTCATAAAGTGCGTCAGTGCGTCATTCCTCCGTCAGACCCCCTCCGCTACCAACGTCACGTACCAGCCAGACCCCCCTCCCCCTATTTCTGCGTGACGTACTTTATGAAGCTCCCCTTCTCTTATCTGAATATTTGTTTGCAAATGTACAGACGCGATATCGGAGCAGCGACCTCGCCTGATCGACGAATCTCGAGCGAAGAAGCTGGCACACGACCTGCGACGCTGCGTCTACCACGAAACCTGCGCCACCTACGGACTCAACGTCGAGAAGGTCTTCAGAGAAGGTATCAGGAATATCAGGGGTTTTGTTGGTGGGGCAAACCGGTTTTATTGGTGGAGTAATCCTGGCCACCCACCTATGTTGAAAGGACTGCCTCTAGTACAAGGTAGTCGGGTTACTCCTGGCGGGCTTACCCCCACAGTACCCCCATGGCCGGGGTTTACCCCACAGTACCTTATGTACGTACGTAGTCTGTTCACTAATACGGAGATTTCCGAAGTCGGGGAAAATCTTGGCGTGAAATGCAGAGACGTTTCCATATATGTACTATTTTGCGCAAAAAAACTTCCATGACTTCGGAATATCACCGTTTCAGAAGTCCTCAGCCAGTTGAGCTCCGGATCTCAAATTCACTTTGGAGGGGAACATGCGCTGGGCGTGCGTACGCTCAGCGTGTCCATGGCTCGACACACGCACATGCATGGACAGCCATAGATGCACTTTGCTTACGCCGAGCGCATTTCTTTCCAATGTGAATGATGCCGCGTTCACCGGACGTTCGTACGGACGTACGGCCGACAAATCTAGGACATGTACTCTTAGTTCTTAGATACGTCGAACGATCTAGGACTACATGGTTCATGTATATGGATACGTCGGACGTACGGACGTCTGGTGAATGCGGCATGAGCCATTTGATGTGTACGTACGTAATGTGTGCAGCGCAGAACGTTTCTGAGCGTACGCTCTCTTTCCATTTTCCTGTTTCAGCCTGCTCCAAAATCCTGCACCAACGCCTCTCCTCTTCCTCCTCTACTTCGGCAACCCTGGCACCCATCCCCCCGCCCGCCGGTTCCTGTCCGTCGACCCCGGGCCATCAGGGAAGGTTCCAGGCTCAAGCTCCAGTAGACAACAACCACTACCACCACCATCATCACAGAAGTACGAGCGCCGTGGGTCAGCAGAGGCAGCAGAGTGTGTCTGGGGGGTTGGGCTGCTACAATCAGCTGCCGAATGGAAGAACGACGTCGCCGCAGGCAAACGGACAGCAGCTACTACATCCTAGGAGCAGCTACGGTATGTACAGGGTACTATGGGGTAAATCCGGACACCTAGTATGTCTCAGCAACCACACGACCGATTGAGACAAACAAGTATTCTACCAATCGCTTCCTTGAACTCTCCTCTTTCAAACAAGCTACCGTGTTCATCATTTGCTGAAGCGGCAAGTTCAAGAGAGCTTAGGTGTCCGGGTTTACCCCGTCTCCGGGTTTACCCCACAGTACAGTACAATACGTACGGTGATATGCTATGAGTGTCCAGCGAGGCTTGTCTCTGTTCCTTTGACCGTGTGTACTGTACGTACATATACACAGTTCCGTACGTAATAGGAATAAACGAAACACGGATGGAAATTTGTGGAGTTTCTAGTTTGCGCAGCATGGGCAATGCTCAAAGATAACTCTCGCTGGATGGGCTTTTATAGCACACATAACTGTACGCCGATACACGTGGTGTTGGGGTTCTTTACAGTGGATGAATTTACCCCACGACACCCCAGTTATGTGTATCAATGCATGTACGTATGTACATACTATATAGTACGTACATATGCGTATGTTTAGCGTCGACGAGCAGTACAGGCAGCTCCTGTTCGCCATACTTCGCGGTGCCAAATGCGCCTCCGTCCAGCGCCTATCAACAACACCATCAGACCCCAACTCCTCAGGGTTCGTCCCACCAACTGCAAGCTGCACCATTGACCGCTGAATCTCATAGAGGCTATCACCCCTTCTCCTACACCCACCAAAACGCAGGCGTCTCACCCACGCAGAGCACGTCATCCTTTCAGCAGCAGCTAACGCCGAACGCCAGATCTGTAAGTGGAGGGTCTGCAAGATGAGGTATTTGGGGATAATTTGGGCTGTAGGGAAGATGAATAAGGAATATGGTGTGGACCAGTTGCGGTGTCGCGATTGGGTTGGTCGATAGCGACCCCGCGCTATGTAGTGAAAGTTGGGATCGGTGTCTGCAGGGTCGTCGACGTCATTTGTTGTCACTTCTTCTTTTCACTCGCTCCTTTTCCGCTCCCAGATGACTGAACAACGTTGAGGTCCCCGTGGACATTTATCCAAAGTTTCACTAAATACCGCGGGGTCGCTATCGGCCAACTCATGGGTGTGGTTGAAATAGAAACTCAAGTGTAAACTTTTTGACACCTTTCCTTTGTTGCAACCACACCTGTTCTGCGGCCACTACAAAACTAGATGTTTTATATGTACGTATTGTAGGATGCGCGACTTTATTCGCCGCGACAATCCTACCCGGGACCCGGTGGTGGTGGACAGAGGACGCCGGTGTCCAAGAGCATCGGTGCCGACCTGAGCAATCAGCAGCCTGCGATTGCTACGACACCTGGCGGCGCGGGAGGTCAACTGCTTCCGACTCCCTCCAGCACTCCCACGTCGCAACGGAAAGCCAAGCAGAGAATCTCAAGCATCTTTGTAAGCGGCACACTGGGGCGCTTACACACGAGCTCCGAGCGAATTCGGTCCGAGCTTGGAATGACTTCGTTATTTTGAATCGAAACGAATGTCAATTGCTCACACTTCTCCAGGTTGCAAACTCGGCTGTTCACGCGCACGTTTGGAAAAACGGAGCGAGTTCGGTGTGAACTCGGAGATTTTGCGTGTTGAAGCATCGTTAGGGCTCCGCATTCAGAACGAATTCGGAGTTGTTAACGTCTGTGGCGCCCCCCCCCCCCCCCCCCCCCTGTCGTTTATACCCCCTGCGGTTACTTATGACTGTACAGTCCTTGTTGCTGGTTGCATTGGGTCCTGTGTGTTCAGACTTTGCCAGACGTTACCTCGCAGTACTGCATGTTATTTGTTATTTGTTGCAGAAAGGTTCGAAGGATCATGAGGAGGTGAAACTAAGAAACGGCGAACTGATAAGCTTGGGCAGCGGAAGGGATATTCCCGTTAAGCAGGTACCCACTGCATGTACGTGTACTCTATGTACGTAGGCACACTTGTACAGGCTTTTTGGTGAGTAGGTAAAATACGTTTATAGTTGCGTATGCATGGCCTTTCATCTTTCTTTATTTCCTAGCACCTTTTGTGGCATCCATCTTGTTTTATCGACTGCATTGTGCACTGAATGATGTTTTGTTTTTCAGGGTTACCTGCAGAAGCGTAGTACGAAAGGTCTGAATAACAAGGAGTGGAAGAAGAAGTTCGCCTGCTTGTGCAGCAACGGAACTCTCACCTACTATTCGAATCTCAAAGTACAAAAAATACAACACCTGTATGTGTGCAAGCGTACGTAGTACAGTATTTACCTGTGCATAGCATAGTCCTCGCTACCCTCGGACACAGCTGTGGACTAGGCACACCACCGGATGCCGGTGCAGGCAGAGAAGATGGCTGAAACTCGCCTTACGTACCAAGAACTAGTTTACGTACACTACACTACTGACCTCGGACGCTAATGCCATACGTACGCAGTACGTAACAGCTCGCTTGCGAGTGTAACAGATGTACGTATGTTATGACGATTCACTGTTCCAAATATTGTATGTTCGAAAACTTGCGTCCTCCCAACCGGAACACCATGGCCGAATTCGGTGATTCTACGTCGCTATGAAGCCACAGCAACAAAGCGACTGCAACCAAAGTGCCGGCGGCAATCCAGTGACCGTATCCCCATTCTGATGCCCTTTGCTCATGAGCAGGCAATGAAACAGCATTGGGTATAGGCACTGTCTCATACGATATCTTGAATGTTTGCCAAAGGAGCTCCGCTGCCTCTTGTGCATTTCCCAAATATTCGATCACTGCTTGCTGTGGCTCATTATTACTGACCAGGCTAGCAACCTGTTGAATATTGATCGCATTCATTCCACCCTGTGATCCCACTATGAGCAATTTTTCTGCAACCCGATCCAATCTGTGTTGATTCTCGATCAATTCGTGGGTTTGGTCCCAGTGGGTTGGAGTGCCAAAGAGTGAAGGGAGATGCTCATAAAGAGGAAACTTCTGAGGGATGTTTGCAGTTTCTTGCTGCAGTTTCTGAAGTAGGTGGCCCTTCACCTCTGTGAGAAATTGATCAATCTTCTGGAGACTGGCATTGTCGGCTGCTATGGGCCTGTGGCATGGGGCATCTGCTGCTTTTCGTTCTGAATGCCTCCACAGATCCTTCACTGCTTGCATGGATTCCCAATCGTACACTTCGTGGGAGAGCTTGTAATTCTTCTGATGCTGCTTGATGTGGCACTTGTCACAGATCAACTGGACACATTTCGGGCACCAGTTGATGTCCTCTGTTGGTTTGTCCAGATGACAGAGGTCGCACTGGATCAGTGCAAAGTGGACAATGGCCAAATCTCTGGGATGGTCGATGGTGCAGGTTTCGCGACACTGGGGACACTCCAGTTCATTTCCTTTACTCAGCAATCCCTCCAGGCACACCAGACAGAGTTTGTGCTCTCCTCTACATGGAAGAACTTCACTGCATGCACCTCCTCTTCACAAATGGTGCAGGTACCCATCCCGGCAACTGGATTTGCAGCAGCAGCAGCGTAGGCCATCTTGCTCTGTCTCAAGGTTACTGTACACACTTTGTGTTTTGTGTTGGATTTGGGACACCTGCATGAATGGATGCAACAAGTCAAACTCTACACACAACTGGCTTGCTTGTGACTGTGCCAGTACTAAAATTGTGTGTGCCAAAGGCTATTCGCAATAGGGCAGTTTTGATGCGCCCTTGGTTTGCTCCTTATCACTTCTTACTGATACAGGAGCTGGGTAGGTAGGTATGCTGTTCATTGTGCCGTCTGCACCTTTCTACTGGGTGTGGGTGCAATAAAGCACGGCAGACAGCAAATAAACCACACAAAATAAAAATGCAGTGTAAAGGCTCCCATACATGCATACCATAATGCTATGTACATCATGCAAACAGAGTGAAGTGAAAAAAGCAATATTACTGTGCACCAGCAAACTCTAAAGGGCGTTAACTTCGCTTCATCGCTTGAAACCAAACTTTGCTTCATCGCTTGAAACCTTTACAGCACACACCTTTATTACATAATAGTGTCAATAGCCATCAGTTTGCATCATGCCATGTCAAAGCTCGCAATACTCCTTTCCGCTATATCTGTCAACAGTTGATCAATCACTGTCGTCCGTCTCTTTTTATTGCCCTTATCCCAAGTAATGGTTACAAGTGTGTGCCTGCAGTAGGTATGCATGTACACTACAGTAGTGTGAAGTATGTGTAGCTTCTGTTCTGACTGTATGTACGTATGTAATGCAGGATTACATGGACGATCGGGACGGAAAGAAGATCGAGCTGAGGCTGACGACGGTTAAGGTGCCCGGGCAGCAGGTGCCGAAAGGCGCCCAACGCTCCCACACCCAGCCCATCACCGGCATTCCACTGCCCGGACTCGCCAAGGAAAACAGCTTCCCAGGTACATAGGTAGGGTACTGCGGGGTAAACCCGGACACCTAAGCTTTTCTGAACTTGCCGCTTCAGCAAATGATGAACAT
>JASAMW010001199.1:0-11922 GCA_030247985.1 Epsilonema sp. ZAB3_2
CGTATCAACTGAAGGGGCATAAAGTTTAGCCATAAGAAGCCAAATGCCCCGTAAATCTCTCAACGATGTCTACAACAGGTTACTGTCATCACACATACAGTAGGTAAGTATGATACGTATGACACCTTCCGTTGAGTGAAGGTAGGTCATGCCCGTGCGCATACGTAGTACATACATACACCGTAAGGCATCGATACCCCTCTCACTTTCAGATGGCTAAAGTTCAAACAATCAAGCTGCCTTGATATGATGGCGGTAAGCGCATATGAACTGGCATGATAGTTAGCAAACATGCACGAGCGGCATGAACCGACACAACTCATCGATAACTCCTGATCCGTTTATTCAACCTTTTCTTCCTCACAAAGCCGCTTCATAAAACCGCCGCCGACACTCGAATTCGACAAGCCACTAGAAGTTACACCCCGGCTTTGCGTGCAGTCACATCCTGCTTTACCGTAGAGAGGGGAACACCCCCCCCCTCTCTCTGTGTTTTTTGTGATGTATTTACCTATGCATAGCCCCATGGGGCTATGCAAAATTTGAGAGGTCCTATATTGGGCTATGCATAGGGGGGGGGGCTATGCATAGGGGGGGATATGCATAGGGCATTTTTTATGTTTTTGAGAGGTGCGAGAGGCATATTTTTAGGTCAAAAGCACGTGTTTTAGGGCATAATTGAGGTCAAAACAGGGTTATTCTAGTACAATACACCCCCGAAGCAGGCTTATAGGCATCTTAGCTTGGTGTGGGAGTGGCTATGGGTAGCTTATGACCAGCTTATATAGGTAGGTTCAGGTACTCTACAGTACATATGGGGCTATGCATAGGGGGGGGGGGGGCTATGCATAGGGCATTTTTTATGTTTTGCCAATATGGGGCTATGCATAGGGGGGGGGGGGGGGGGGCAATTCACAGGAAAAAAAGGTATGTATTTGGGTGCGTACGTAGAGAATAAACCCATTTAACAGGCACAAAAGTAAGCACGCGCGCACCTTAGCCGTCTTGTCTTGCCGCAAGTGCATGGGAGGCCATCCGCACACACAGACAGTTACCCTATCCTACCCTACCGTACGGCGTACAGTACCCTAGGCTATTCATACGCAACCAAATCCTACGCCAGGAGTCGTTCGCTCGCACGCGCCACACTTTGTACATACATGTAGGTCCAGCATTACGCAGAGGTCTACAAATGTACTGTGATCCAGCAGAACAAAAACTTCCGCGGGCATACGCGACAGCTCCGTATAATGAGTATAATGAGCCACCGCTAAAGAGTACCACCTCACCGCACCGCCACCGTACTGCATAAGCGTGTACCTCGCAGAAGCTCCTGTGCCCTGGCGGCGTGGCTTGCTGCTGCTGTGTGATAGGACTGGTGTTGCCCTGCGGAGGCGTAGAGAAGCCGGTAGGCGGCGCTGGTTGCATGGGCAGAACGGCCGGAATCCAGACGAAGCCCTGCGTGGGATGGGGAAAGAGAGGCTGAGCAGGGAACACGGGAGCAGACAGCGGACCGGAGGAGGAGACAACCTGCTGGTCGTACAGTTGCGGACCACCCTGAAGCAAGAAACATCAAGCATACGGGTTCATCCGCCCAATGAAAATACGGCGCCAAACTTGAGTAAAATAATGTAGAGGGGAACAGAAAAGGGGGCACTACGTACAGTATGTGCATACATACTACGCACTGGCATATCATCTGCATACTGTACTACGCATAGGAACGAGTACATACAACACTATGACATGCAGGATGTTACTTGTACCTCGCTCATCCTCCTGCGCTGTTTGCGCGCCTGATTGGTGAGGAAGGACTGGAATCCGGCGGCGCGCATACCCGCAGCACCCCGAAACACCCGACCACTCCCATCCGCCAACGCTTTCAGACTACAAACACACATAAGCAGGCCAAGCATTATACGTAAAGCCAGAAAAGTAAAGTAAAGTAAAGTAAAGTAAAGTAAAGCCTAGAACTCAATCAGCGCCTACACACCAACACAAACCACTTTCAACAATCTATGCAAACCACATGACGAATACGACACATGCTTTCCTTACTCATTTGCGGCCACAAGTGCATGGGGATCGACAAAGGCCGGATAGCCGGTGAATGCGGCCATGGTCAAGGGGTCTACGGCGGCGATGGGCGGCGATGCGCCTCCCCCTCCGCGTTGATTGGCGGCGACAGCGGCGGCGTACATCTGGGTGGCGGCGGCGACGATGCTCTGATGGACGTTCGGCCCGGCGCCCGCGGCCAAGGACGCAGCCACCGTCGCCCCTCCGCCGCCCATCTGCTTCTGCGCGTTCTTCACGTAGCGCATCAGGGACTTGTCCGGCGGCTTCGCCCACACAACCTCCAACTCCGCCCCGTCCAGCAACGTCCCTGAAACATCAAGAATACGGGTTGATGACAGACGCCTACAACTACACACACCACCTCTAACTCCGCCCCATCTAGGCACGTGCCTGAAACAGCAAGCATACGGGTTGATGACAGACGCCTACTCAGGTTGTGACGTGCCGCGTTCCGTATGGCGATAGCCGGGCTCCGAAAAGGGGGGGGGGGAGAAAAATAGGACCGAACGGGAGGGAATCGAACCCGCTGCCCTCGGACACAGCTGTGAACTACATACGCAGTACGAAACAAGGTACACACATGCTATGCTACAATGACGTAACAGGTGAGAGACCGCAGAGACCGCTGGTAGCAGCAAAATAACGCCAAATAATTTGGGCCAAAAGTTTGAGCCGGATTGGGAATGTGTACGTACCTACACATGTACAGAACGCCGAAGCGTACACACAACACAATCACAACTCACTGCGTCTCTGATGTTTCAACACAAGCAGAAAAAAGCTTTGCAGGCCGCCAATACGAAGTCAGTCAACTTTCCACTACCTTCTACCTTCTTTCCCCGTTATTGCCCTCGGACACTCTACGGCGTCTTACTCCTTACTCGTACGTAGGCGAACCGTTCAAGGGTTCCATGGCCTGTTCCACCACCCCCCCCCCCCCCCCCCCACTAGGTACTTTCCCCGTTATTGCCCAAGGACATTCTACAGCGTTTTACTCGTTGTGTACGAGTAGGCGTACCGTTCAAGCGTTCCATGGCCTGTCTGGCGTCGTCTCTGGCTGCGAAGTGTACGAAGGCGAAATCCTTGAGCTTCTTCACTCTCTCTATCACGCTGACGGAGGCTGTGCTGGGCTTGGTGACGGCGCCTTCGAATATCCGACGAATCGCATCCTCCGTCGTGTCCAACATCAGGTTGCGAACGTACAGAATTTTCACCTGAGCAAACACATCAACATACGTATGCGCCCCTTCTATTTCATACGTACCTTCACGTACAACATACACGTATGTACGTATGTACATGCAATGCAGCTGCCTATTTCTCCCTACGCGCATAGCTAACGCGAATAAGGTTCATTCACATCGGAAGTATGCGCTCGGTTCATGGCTCAGCATATGCAAAGGTATTCACCGGCTGAGTTTACTCACCTACATAGTACATACGTGTGCAGCGCACTATACCGTCTCCTTACCGCCCGCACACAACAACCCACCGGTATCAGTCAGAATTTCCCCCATTCACCCACCCGCATTCTCCCGCTTACGTTGGCCATGGTGTCCTCGTCGACGTCCTGTTCTGGCTCTGCCCAGTCCACGCAGATGGCCTGGCCCCAGAGCTGGACCCTGCTGGGCACCAGACGACGCCTGGCCATGGCCGCCGTCTTGTGGTCTCGGTACTCCACGAAGGCGAAGCCGCGGTTCTTGCTCTTGTCCCCCGCCGAAGGATACAGAATCACCTCCGTCACCCCCTCAGTCAGCTTCTCCATCTCCGCCTACCAGCAAAAGAGACACAAGCAGAATACAAAGAAGGGATAGCATTGAGTACATTTCAAGAGCTTTGAGCGAGTCATCGTGTTGATTTGGTCGAAAGGATCCAACTCAATCGACCACTGATTGAGAGCTTACTCACATCTGATACATGCGCTAGCGTCAAATTAGACTGTGCTGTACGTTCGAAAATGCATAGACAGCCAACGGACTTTTCGGACTAACGTCCAGCACTGAACAGAAGTCGGACGTACTGTACGTCTGTCTATAATCTGAACGCGGCATTACACGCGCTGAGCCATCACCACTACAGTACGTATGTACGTAAAGAATGTGTACAGTACGTACCTACCTAAACATCATGCAAAGCATTTGACGCCTTCCCAACGCAACACAATTCCGTCAATATCTGTCTGTGCACCCTGTTCCCTTCTTTCTGTACCTTGATTTCGTGTCGTTTCTTGTCCCTGGGTATGTTTCCGACGAAGAGGCGGCAGTTGTCCACGCTCATCATGACGCCGAGAGGGCGGCCGGAGCGGATCTCCAGGTTGTTCAGCTCCCTGCAGGCTCTCTTCGCCTCCTCCTTGCTGGCGTAGGCGACGAAGCAGTAGCCGCGGTTGGCCCCAGAGAAGTCCATCATCAGACGCAGCTCGTAGATGGCGCCCACTCGCGAGAACACCGGCCACAGTTCGTCCTCGTACATGTCGCGGGGAAGCTTCCCTAATAAGGCACACAACAAAAGATAAGGGCAGAAGTAGGCTACTGTGGGGTAAACCCGGACACGGGGCAAAGGTACTGTAATATAGGTACGTACATACATACATACAGTCGAAGGAGGAGGAAAATACATACATAAAGGCGGCGCAAGGTGGAACAGTGGAGAGCCTTCACCATCATTGCCAACTTCATTCACAGCGTGTGTATACCAACACAACGGGTACCCAAAGCTCGAAATGCTCAATGCTATCGTTTTTACCCAACTTCGATTGTATTCTGCTTTGTCTCTTTTCTGGTAGGCGGAGCCGTGAGAAGCTGGCTGAGGGGGTGACGAGCCCGAACGTTGTGAGCCTTCGGGGGGGACAAGTTTCACCAACCGCGGCTTCCCTTCTGGTGTACGAGACCCATTACGGGGCCATGCCAAGCTCGTCTGGTGCCCGGCAGGGTCCAGCTCTGGGGCCAGGCCATCTGCGTGGACTGGGCAGAGCCAGAACAGGACGTCGACGAGGACACCAGGTGGCGGACGTTACCGGGAGAATGGCGGGTGGGTGAATGGGGGAAATTCTGACTGATACCGGTGGGTTGTTGTGTGCGGGCGGTAAGGAGACGGTATAGTGCGCTGCACACGTATGTACTATGTAGGTGAGTAAACTCAGCCGGTGAATACCTTTGCATATGCTGAGCCATGAACCGAGCGCATACTTCCGATGTGAATGAACCTTATTCGCGTTAGCTATGCGCGTAGGGAGAAATAGGCAGCTGCATTGCATGTACATACGTACATACGTGTATGTTGTACGTGAAGGTACGTATGAAATAGAAGGGGCGCATACGTATGTTGATGTGTTTGCTCAGGTGAAAATTCTGTACGTTCGCAACCTGATGTTGGACACGACGGAGGATGCGATTCGTCGGATATTCGAAGGCGCCGTCACCAAGCCCAGCACAGCCTCCCGTCAGCGTGATAGAGAGAGTGAAGAAGCTCAAGGATTTCGCCTTCGTACACTTCGCAGCCAGAGACGACGCCAGACAGGCCATGGAACGCTTGAACGGTACGCCTACTCGTACACAACGAGTAAAACGCTGTAGAATGTCCTTGGGCAATAACGGGGAAAGTACCTAGTGGGGGGGGGGGGGGGGGGGGGTGGTGGAACAGGCCATGGAACCCTTGAACGGTTCGCCTACGTACGAGTAAGGAGTAAGACGCCGTAGAGTGTCCGAGGGCAATAACGGGGAAAGAAGGTAGAAGGTAGTGGAAAGTTGACTGACTTCGTATTGGCGGCCTGCAAAGCTTTTTTCTGCTTGTGTTGAAACATCAGAGACGCAGTGAGTTGTGATTGTGTTGTGTGTACGCTTCGGCGTTCTGTACATGTGTAGGTACGTACACATTCCCAATCCGGCTCAAACTTTTGGCCCAAATTATTTGGCGTTATTTTGCTGCTACCAGCGGTCTCTGCGGTCTCTCACCTGTTACGTCATTGTAGCATAGCAAAAAAAAAAAAAAAAAGACAAAAAAAAAAAAAAAAAACAAAACAGCACAGAACAAAACAACCACCACCAGAACCAAAAAAAGAACCAAAAACCAAACAGAAAACACACAAAACAACCAACAACCAAACAAAAAACCAAAAAAAAACCCCACACAACCACCACCCCCTGTGTGTACCTTGTTTCGTACTGCGTATGTAGTTCACAGCTGTGTCCGAGGGCAGCGGGTTCGATTCCCTCCCGGTCGGTCCTATTTTTCTCGCCCCCCCCCCCCCCCCCTTTTCGGAGCCCGGCTATCGCCATACGGAACGCGGCACGTCACAACCTGAGTAGGCGTCTGTCATCAACCCGTATGCTTGCTGTTTCAGGCACGTGCCTAGATGGGGCGGAGTTAGAGGTGGTGTGTGTAGTTGTAGGCGTCTGTCATCAACCCGTATTCTTGATGTTTCAGGGACGTTGCTGGACGGGGCGGAGTTGGAGGTTGTGTGGGCGAAGCCGCCGGACAAGTCCCTGATGCGCTACGTGAAGAACGCGCAGAAGCAGATGGGCGGCGGAGGGGCGACGGTGGCTGCGTCCTTGGCCGCGGGCGCCGGGCCGAACGTCCATCAGAGCATCGTCGCCGCCGCCACCCAGATGTACGCCGCCGCTGTCGCCGCCAATCAACGCGGAGGGGGAGGCGCATCGCCGCCCATCGCCGCCGTAGACCCCTTGACCATGGCCGCATTCACCGGCTATCCGGCCTTTGTCGATCCCCATGCACTTGTGGCCGCAAATGAGTAAGGAAAGCATGTGTCGTATTCGTCATGTGGTTTGCATAGATTGTTGAAAGTGGTTTGTGTTGGTGTGTAGGCGCTGATTGAGTTCTAGGCTTTACTTTACTTTACTTTACTTTACTTTACTTTTCTGGCTTTACGTATAATGCTTGGCCTGCTTATGTGTGTTTGTAGTCTGAAAGCGTTGGCGGATGGGAGTGGTCGGGTGTTTCGGGGTGCTGCGGGTATGCGCGCCGCCGGATTCCAGTCCTTCCTCACCAATCAGGCGCGCAAACAGCGCAGGAGGATGAGCGAGGTACAAGTAACATCCTGCATGTCATAGTGTTGTATGTACTCGTTCCTATGCGTAGTACAGTATGCAGATGATATGCCAGTGCGTAGTATGTATGCACATACTGTACGTAGTGCCCCCTTTTCTGTTCCCCTCTACATTATTTTACTCAAGTTTGGCGCCGTATTTTCATTGGGCGGATGAACCCGTATGCTTGATGTTTCTTGCTTCAGGGTGGTCCGCAACTGTACGACCAGCAGGTTGTCTCCTCCTCCGGTCCGCTGTCTGCTCCCGTGTTCCCTGCTCAGCCTCTCTTTCCCCATCCCACGCAGGGCTTCGTCTGGATTCCGGCCGTTCTGCCCATGCAACCAGCGCCGCCTACCGGCTTCTCTACGCCTCCGCAGGGCAACACCAGTCCTATCACACAGCAGCAGCAAGCCACGCCGCCAGGGCACAGGAGCTTCTGCGAGGTACACGCTTATGCAGTACGGTGGCGGTGCGGTGAGGTGGTACTCTTTAGCGGTGGCTCATTATACTCATTATACGGAGCTGTCGCGTATGCCCGCGGAAGTTTTTGTTCTGCTGGATCACAGTACATTTGTAGACCTCTGCGTAATGCTGGACCTACATGTATGTACAAAGTGTGGCGCGTGCGAGCGAACGACTCCTGGCGTAGGATTTGGTTGCGTATGAATAGCCTAGGGTACTGTACGCCGTACGGTAGGGTAGGATAGGGTAACTGTCTGTGTGTGCGGATGGCCTCCCATGCACTTGCGGCAAGACAAGACGGCTAAGGTGCGCGCGTGCTTACTATAGTGCCTGTTCAATGCGTTTATTCTCTACGTACGCACCCACATACATACCGTATTTACCTGTGCATAGCCCCCCCCCCCCCCCATATGCATCCCCCCCCCCCTATGCATAGCCCCATATTGGCAAAACATAAAAATGCCCTATGCATAGCCCCCCCCCCCCCCTATGCATAGCCCCATATGTACTGTAGAGTACCTGAACCTACCTATATAAGCTGGTCATAAGCTACCCATAGCCACTCCCACACCAAGCTAAGATGCCTATAAGCCTGCTTGGGGGTGTATTGTACTAGAATAACCCTGTTTTGACCTCAATTATGCCCTAAAACACGTGCTTTTGACCTAAAAATATGCCTCTGCGCACCTCTCAAAAACATAAAAAATGCCCTATGCATATCCCCCCCCCTATGCATAGCCCCCCCTCTGCATAGCCCCATATAGGACCTCTCTATTTTTGCATAGCCCCATGGGGCTATGCATAGGTAAATACGGTATCTCGAATTCCAACTGATGCCGACATGCCAAAAATGGCAGGCACGATTTTGCGGTTCATATCAGGCAGAAGGTGCAAAGCGGTTGGAAAGTTTATAGCTTTTTCTGCCGCCTGACAGGCACCAAAAGTGTCTGCTGTCGACATACCTATCTTTCGGCTTGTTTGCACGTGTTTCATGTGCATATGCGGCGTATGCATGTACTGGATGTACGACGTACATACATAAGCTACCCCTACGGTAAATCGTCTGCACGCCAAGCGGTGTTCGTTTTGCTAGTGGCTGTCGGATTGAGAATGTCGGCGGCGGTTTTATGAAGCCATTTATGGGAGAAAAAGGTTGAATAAACGGATCAGGAGTTATCGATGAGTTGTGTCGGTTCATGCCGCTCGTGCATGTTTGCTAACTATTAGTGCCCGTTCGTATGCGCTTACCGCCATCATATAGAGGCAGCTTGATTGTTTGAACTTTAGCCATCTGAAAGTGAGAGGGGTATCGATGCCTTACGGTGTATGTATGTACTACGTATGCGCACGGGCATGACCTACCTTCACTCAACGGAAGGTGTAGTACATTACATACTTACCTACTGTATGTGTGATGGGCATAGGGTTATCTATTGTAGACATCGTTGAGAGATTTACGGGGCATTTGGCTTCTTATGGGCTAACTTTATGCCCCTTCAGTTGATACGCATGGTGTCAGTTTCTGATAAGGAATAGCTGAGGGAAGACGAAGTGGGCCAAAACTGTACGTACAGATATTTGCACAGGCTGCATGTGAAGCAATGCCAGCAACAGGCAACGGTGTTTGTGCAGTAATCGAGGCCTATGGATAGTGCTGTGATTAGGCAGCTTCATAGGCGCGTTCAGTACATACATACTATATTAATACGCATACAATGACAATGGCTTGAAGGGAGAATGCAAAAGTACCGTGAATACGTGAGACGCCCTGAGGCCATGCACATTTACAGAAACTAGCATAATGCTCCTTCGTGCATAATTATGCGAGCTCTTGCAATTCACATGGGCATGGATCCTACTGAATAAATATTGTCCGTATTATGAGAAACACAAGTAATACTGTACCGTATGCCTTTAGGAATTGGCGGAACTGTGTCGTAAAGCAAGAGATGGGCACGCCAAAATACGAACGGCTCCCGTCATGACCAAGGACCAGCTGGGACGCGACTTACTACACGGACACCTGTGCAAGGTAGTACAGCCATAGAACAACGAACGCACAGGCATTCATTGTTGTTGTCAACCGCTAAAGTTGATATTTCACCGTTTTCTTGTAATGTCAGGGAACAAGGTGTACTGTACGTACTGCCATCAAACGCATCAGCGCACCGCCCATTCTGATGCATGCATTTTCTCGCTCGCTCGTTTTGTTTTACTTTGATAATCCAGGCAAATCAAGTCGAACCCATTTACAGGAATCACGGTAAAACGAAAATCACCACGAGTATATGCTGGAAACCTCAAACCGCTACAGTTGATGTTTCACCATTTTCTTGTAGTATCAGTCAGGTAGGTTTGCGCTCTGTACTGCCATCATCAAACACGACCATGCATCAGCGCACCGCCTTTTCTTCTGATGCGTGCATTTTCTCTGAGTCTTGGAAGTCTTTTTCTTTCGCAAAATGCGCGACGATGTCAAACCAACCATACAAATAGATCGACCGCGAAAGTTGATGTTTCACCTAAGGAGTATGATTATGGCGTGGCAATTAAGTTCAGGTGACGATTCCGGGTTTCGGCGTCTTCCAGCAGCCGTGCGTGAGTGCGGCGGACGAGGAGACGGCGCGTGGCATCGCGGCCTTCGCCGATCCCTGCCACCGAGTTCGCGGCGGCGATGGGACGCGGACAGCAGTTCCTGGTCTGCCCGCAGCCCCGACTTCCAGCAGGTGCCCGGGGGCGGGGCGACGGCGGCGCCGATGGTCGGGGGCAACGGCTCCCCGCCCTGCGCTCCTCTGCCCCCGCCGCCGCAGGCATTCACCACCCTGTGAAATGAATGCCTGATGATAGGAAACAGCCCGGGAGAGCAGAATCATTGGTGCAGTTTAAGAGCAGAAAGGGGGAAGTAGGCATGAATTGAATTTATGATTCAGTATGGAGCGGCGCGGGTACCATTTGAAGGGCTAGAGATGTGCACAGTTGTATTCTGCGAAGGAAGCAGATTGTTATTATTGGGCTTTGGCACCGTATATGTTAGTTGACTATGTTGAGTTATTATGTGCGTAGTTTGAGTCGGTCGGCTTATTGTACCAAATGAAACACCCGTATGTACAAGTGAACTTTACTTGCTCTGTGTGTGTCATATCCACCATATGCAGTAAGGAGATTGGGTTGGTCGATGGCGACCCCGCGGCATTTAGCGAAGTTTGGATCGGTGTCTGCGAGGTCGTCCACCTTGTTCAATCATCTGGAAGCGTCGAAGGGGCGAGTGAAAAGAAGAACTGACGACAAATGACGTCGACGACCTCACAGGCACCGATCCAAACTTTCACTAAATACCCGCGGGGTCGCCATCGACCAACCCAATCGCGTTACTGCATATTATCTTAAATAGGCGGAATTATTGGTACAGTTTAGGCGCAGAAAAGGGGGAAGTTAATGTATGTAGGCATGAAATGAATGTATGGAGCGGCGCGGGTAATAATTGGGCATTTGGGCTAGAGATGTGCCCAATTGTACGTAGTGTAGTTTGCCAGGAAGCAGTTGGTTGGTGTCATAGATTGTGGCTTTATTGGATATTGTAATGTGACGCTCGTTACGTATTCGTGGCCAGACAGTGGTGGTTACTTGGTTGGTATGTGAGAAGAGGGGTGAAACATAACACAAATTTGTCATGTTGAGTTAGTTTAGGTCGATCGGCATATATTATTGTACCGATGCGTAGCACCCGTTTGTACTAGTACGTGAACTTTACTTGCTCAGTATGTGTCGTGTCATAGCGCTATGTCTCAACGTGCGTTGCCCTTGACAAAGATGATGGTCGCAGCAGTGTTTTTTTCGATATCGTTATCGCCCATTTTTGGTCGTTTTTTGCACTTTTGAGCTCTCTGTATTATGCCACTTTTGTTTCTGGCACTGCAAGCGCACGCTTTCAATTGTAAGTGTATGCGAACCTATGGAGATTGAAACTGTTGTTTTTACCTTACTTGCATTAGATGCGTGGAATATCGGTGACCATTTGGTATCGGTGTATTTATTTATTATTGCATTCATATTGCTTAGCAGATATGTACGCAAGGTGTATTTTGAATGTAGTTCATTACCTGCTCTTTGCTGTTGTTTCGCATGCACAATTCTTGTGTTGCAAAGCCTAATCTGTTTCTTCAATAAACTAGTCAAGCATCATGCAAAATTCGTCGAGTGCTCAGCGCATTGGACATAATTTTAGTGCCACTTTTGTGCTGCAGTTACAACGGAAATTCTCTTTTCTAATTACAGCTCAACGCTTTTTCGTATCAATAAACCATTTCAAAATGATCACTTCTAGACACAGTCAGAAAAGGAA
>JASAMW010001200.1:0-68639 GCA_030247985.1 Epsilonema sp. ZAB3_2
ACTATTGGTGCATACCGGCTGCATGGCATTTTACCCGGTAAACCGGTAATTTTACCTTTTTCAGAAATCCTTACCTGGTAAAACCGGTAAGTCAGGAATTTTTACCCGGTAAATCCGGTAAAATGTGTCGCCTAGTTTCAGGCGAATTTATTGGTGGTCGTGGTCGTAACAGTTGTTGCAAAGTTTTGTTGGGGCACAACGACACTTTCAATTCCATCGAATTACGTTATGTAGTGCGTATGTACCGCACAGCATGCGTAAGCATAGGTATGTAGGTGCGTACGTACGTACGTACGTACTAAACAAACATGAACCAAAAATAACTCATTTGATTTATTTGATGAGTTCATTTGATTGGAGAAGTTTTTGGGCCCAATGGCCAAGGGAACCTGCGTGCCAATTGCGGACGTCGAGGGTATGAAATGAAACCAAGGCAATATCCTAATGATACGTATTTAGTTTAGATGTTTATGTGCTTGGGTTCGTAAAAAGTTACCAACAAGCTCAGAAAGAAAAGGTGTGAAATTTCACAAAAAGTATCTCGAGAACTTAGTACTGCTGCACAAAAACTTGCTTGAAAGAGCTCGATCATACATACAGCCAGCAATTTTTACCTGGTACTCGCAGTGCAAGGTGGTAGGCGGTAAAATCCGGTACCGGCGGTAAAAATTTTTACCGGCTCCGGTAATACCGGCAAGGCCAGGCGGTAAAGGGTAAGCCGGTAAATTTTACCGGCTCAAAATTGTCCCGGTACCGGGTAAAATTTACCCGGTAAAGATACCTGCTGCACCAATAGTACTAACTATTTTGTATCTCTTTTCTCTGCAATGGGTCCTCTTTTTCACACCCCACCGTCAGCCTGAAATAAATAACATCAGAGAATTGGTGGTGCACCCTGTGAAATTTTGTGTACAACATTGTACTAACATGCACTACGCAACATTATAGGTACGACTACATAGGTACGAGGTACTGGTACTATCACTTCAAACGATATTGTCCACAAGAAATACTGTCAAAAAGACACAACTCTCTAAACAATGGTTATATTGGTTTTTATCCAAGTCAAAGAAATTAGTTCGTCTTTAGCAAGGCGCCACAAAAATGAACTATCCGCAGCTCATCACAACTGTAATGGTAAAAATATTTGCTCCTTTCCAAAAATGAACAAAATAAATCGCTGAACCATTCTTCGAGAGCATTGACGCAATTTTTCTTCCATACAAAAATGAGAAAGAAAAAAGGCAGGTCTCTTACGTACTGAAGACTTCAACGTCGAAAGACAGTGTAGTATATGAAATAACATCCACAATTGAAAGAAGAACACCAAGAATAAATAACACCACACAACGCTGGAATCCCCAGTAGAAGAAACGTAGCAAACACAACAGTATGGTGAACTTCGGTGGTATTGGCAGTGTTCAGTAGCAGGTGGGTTTACAGTATCAATGCTGCATAAATAATCGAACAATAGGGTTGCCAGAGGGCCGAGTAGGTTGTAGTGATAACGGTTCCCCCACAGCTCCTGCTGACCTCCAAGAGGGAAGCGAGGGGGTAACGGGGGGCACCACCCCCCTCTGAAGAACTCGGCTCCTTCCCTTAGGCAACTGTACCCAAGTTTCTAAAAATAGAAAAGCAAAAGTGCAGCACTAGTATCAGGCTATAAAATTTCGCTTTCAAAAGGTATTGATTTTACACGAGTTTGAACGCGGGCACTTTCAGCTTCTTGGTGATGTAAGCTGGCGCGAGCAATAAGCACTGGGAACAACAGAGCCGAACGTGACTAGACGTCGAGCCTGAGCTTTACGTAGCCGAACACAACACGCACAGCCCATTGCGGCATGGCAGACACGGCACAATATTGAAGAAGCTTTCCCTTTCCATCAATTACGTTTGGAAAAGGACACAAGTTTCTTGACATTCAGTTTTCATGAGAACGATGACCTGCTGTAGTACTTGCGTTGACCTCTTTAAAAAAGGAAATAATTTCACCTTTGTATAAACGTGTACCTACCTTTACGCACATACTACAGTAACCCCAAGCAGTCAGAATGGTACGTAAACACGAATGCCATATAATGACAAGCTAAAAATGAGGCGCAACAATTGTTATACAATGAGTGCAAAGTGAAACTATTCGAAACAGGTGAAACAAGAAACATGAGAACGTCGTATGTACGTAGAGCAGTGCATGGCGTCAACGGCGAGGAACAACAAGTATTACGTCAGATAAGCACAATAGCAGCGCAATAGGCTTGGTCGAACTTTTCTTCAATCGCGGGAATAGAGTTAGAATGATGAAGCTCGATACCAATTTATGCAATGGCAGTAGCACGCCTGCTTATTTCTATTTTTAGCACCCACCGTGGCGCAATACGATTGATTATATTTCAAGATTCAGTACGAAAAAAAGACGAAAACAACCCACTTTTTTCGCGAAAAGACCGCCGACGGCACTAAAAATAGCCGAACGGCAGGTGAAAATACATATCTACTGCACGCTAAAGCAGATAGAGAATCGAACAGCACGTACAGGTGTAAACAAAATTTAAATTTTCAATTATAGCCTAAATCAAGGAAGTAAAACGTCGGCTATCTGTTCAGAGTAGGCGTGTAGGGAAAGGGAGCAACAGTTTCTGGAACGACTACGTGTAGGTACGTAGTGAAATTCTAAAAAAATTCCTATTACTTATTCTTAAAATATAATTTCCGTTCAGTCCGGCAATTTTTACTGACTATTTTAAGGGGGCGGTGCAGCTCCAAAAACTTTAACATTCCAAAAGTCTGTCCGGCCGACAGAAATCACGGCATGCGGGTCGGGTCCCGGCCTTTTTATCTTCAGTTCAGCACCAACCACGACGTAGGCTGTGTGTTGTATAATACTAACTCGCGCCCGCAAAAGTCGAAATGCGATAGTCGGAACACGATGGAGAGGAGTCGCGCGATCGAATTCGATCGAACGACGTCGTCGTTTTCTGCACACCCAAAGCGCGAATCGTACTCTACACAATGCCGAGTATGCGGGAATTTTTCTGACGCGGGCGGTTTTAGAACGAATAAAAGGGGAGGGAGGAGGGTAGTGTAGTTAGTAGTAGTCGTATTGAATTTTAAAATTTTTCCACGCGAAAAGCAGCGAGTGAGTGAGTAAAAGGAGGCCAGGGGGCAGTCCGAATGGCCGGCGAGGTTTTACAGAGGCATTCTACGTACACCTACTATGTACGTACGTATAATGCCAGTGCACCCGACTGGCGCAATATTTTATGTGCAAGTAACGAAGGTACATAATGCACGTACATATGTACAGTAGGCGCACATTTACGTAATACTACTACTTGAGAGTCTGCATTACGTACATAAAGTCCGATAAGCACACATGGGGAGGGGGAGTGTGCGTTAGCTAATAATGCTAGCTATGCGGCAGCTGTCTGCCTTTGTAAAGCCGTAAGCTCTCCCTCCCTCCCCGTTCGGCCTTCCACGCTTGCGCGCGCTCTTAAAGCTGAGCTAGGCAAAGCTTGGTCACTCCGCTAACCAATCATCGAACGGCTGCCAGAGAAGACTTTTAGTTCCTGGTGCGGGTTACGTATAAACGTATGTATAACTTGAGAGAGAGGGGGAGAGAAGGGCTTTTCGAAAACAAAATCAATACGAATTTTAATCGAACTAAAGGCCAGATAAAGCGCCCCTTGTCAACCTCACTCACATTCCGTATGGATGAGAAGAGAAGCAACTAAACTGGGCAATAAAATTGAGGGGAATGGCTCGAACACAAGCCATAAAGCGGTAAACTTTTGACTGCTAACGAAAAGAACAAGACAAGCCGTGGCATAAACAATAATAATGACGGACGCCGGCTGTTTGCTCCTCTTTTCGTTTGTGAATCAATGATGCAATAGTAACGGAAGCGAAGTTTAGCTGACTGGCTAGACAGAGACTGTCTTTGCCTGGTGCAACCCAAGCCGACTCAAGCTGGCATCCCCTTCCCTCGCCGCATCAATCTGCATATGCACAGCACAGTACACGTACATCTGTACGTACATAGTGGGTGCTAATAGTTCTGCTAGCTAACAACCAACACAGCCAAGAATATTACAAGCATGCATGTACATGCAATGCATATTGCATAAGTAGCTGCTTGACTGCTTGGAACCGCAATGGTCCAGTACCAAGTTATCATGAAAGCATAAAAGGGGCAGGCCTAGGAGCCTATACGAAAATATTGCACACGTACTACCTATGTAGGAACACACACAATACGTACGTAAAGATACTGTTGTACTATCATTACGTACATGATGTTTACATACATAGTATGTACGTGCGCTTACTGCTTACGGGCAAGCGAAAAATTCACAATTGTCGGTTGAGAATATAATAGCCCTCCAGTAACTTGTTTGGACGGACACCAGAAGTCCGTACGTGTTAAAAAAGATAGCATAAAATTTGCCGCCCTAAAAACTCTGTCGTCGAATTTGGGTCACTGACATGGAGGTGATGCATGAAGCATGAATTGAAAAGAGGAACATGGAACGCTGCCAATAAACAAACTCTTTGTCGAGTGTGGGGGCTGAATCTCAAAAAATATTTATTTACCACAGTTTTCACGGCAAAACTAAACAAGGACAAAGCTTCATTTAAGGCAAGGTTTCCCTGGTGTGTGCATTGTTCACGGACACCCTCAAAATTTCGCATTTCCTATTCTGTTCATAAATAAGTACTACAACACATGGGGAATCGAATGCAAAAAACCGCATCTCAAAATTCGCCCTCGTTGACGAGTTATAGATGCGCAAACCCTCCTGACCTATTTTAAGGCGAAAATTACATAAAATGCATTCTTTTTAGGTTCCAGTGGACGCAGCCGGCTGAAATTTTGTACACACATACCCCCTATGGGACCCTACCTGCAGGGAAATTTTTAGCCTTCTAGCCCTCTTCACACTGGAGTTATGGCGTTTTACAGTCAATTTCCATGCAAACTGGGGCTAGATTTTTTTTAGGTTATATGCCTATAGCTCATTAGATACAGTACCGGCCGCTCTGAAAATTTTTATCCCTTTAGGTAACCCATTATAGTTTTCGAAAATACAAAAAGAAAAAATTCGGTAGTGGTCCATGAAAGAGAACGGTCCTCATGAATAGTGAAAAATGCAGGAAAAATTTTCCCGCCTTTTTCTATTATTCAAGATAAATGAGCAATACCACTGGAGCTTCTTCCTAAAAAGTAACCTATCTTATGTAGAATTTGATGTAGATTTCAAAAATAAAATTAGTTTTTCAATAAAATTTAACCCCTAGCATATAATTTTGCAAAAGTAGTATATTTTTGAGATATTTTTTAGAATTTTGGGTAAGGGTTAAATTTTTTTGAAAAAATAATTTTATTTTTGAAATATAAATAAAATTATACATAAGATAGGTTACTTTTTAGGAAGAAGCTCCAGTGGTATTGCTCATTTATCTTGAATAATAGAAAAAGGCGGGAAAATTTTTCCTGAATTTTTCACTATTCATGAGGACCATTCTCTTTCATGGACCACTACCGAATTTTTTCTTTTTGTATTTTCGAAAACTATAATGGGTTACCTAAAGGGATAAAAATTTTCAGAGCGGCCGGTACTGTATCTAATGAGCTATAGGCATATAACCTAAAAAAATCTAGCCCCAGTTTGTATGGAAATTAACTGTAAAACGCCATAACTCCAGTGTGAAGAGGGCTAGAAGGCTAAAAATTTCCCTGCAGGTAGGGTCCCATAGGGGGTATGTGTGTACAAAATTTCAGCCGGCTGCGTCCACTGGAACCTAAAAAGAATGCATTTTATGTAATTTTCGCCTTAAAATGGGTCAGGAGGGTTTGCGCATCTATAACTCGTCAACGAGGGCGAATTTTGAGATGCGGTTTTTTGCATTCGATTCCCCATGTGTTGTAGTACTTATTTATGAACCGAACAGGAAATGTGAAATATTGAGGGTGTCCGGCCTTCTATAGTCAGACTCTCACACGACTCAGAAACCTTGCCTTAATTGCTTCGAGAGCTAACCCAAAAACAAAATAATGTGCCATCCCGTGTATGTAGCTAAAAGGAGGAACACAATGACAACACAGTAACACAGTAGTGTGCTGTACATAGTGCGACAGACTACGACGGCTAGTTAAAAGAGAACCTTCAGAATATTATGTACGATTAGTTAAGTTGGTATACGCCTACAGTATGTACAGAGTGTCCCAAAATACAGTATACTCCGGGGGTTTCCGCGCTTATAACTCTCGAGTTAAAGCTCAGATTTCAATGCGGTTTTTTCTGTTGTGTAGCCAAGGCTTCAACTTAGACATATGCACTAAAATTTCATCTGCGTAGCTTAATCGGTTATGGTTTTATTGGCCCTCAAAAGTGTTGGTTCCGTTTTTCGCAGTTTCTCCTTAGTACAATAGCGGTTTTGAGTGGAGATAGCTTCAAATTGCATTTACGCGTCCAGACTTTGAACTTGGCGTCTACCCATCAAGTTCTCTTGCAATGTGGATTACTCTAAGTCACTTAGAACAAAATTAGCAGTGGTTGCTAGCGAACTATGCCAAAAAATATGCCGAATTTTGTTTATTCGGGGAAAAGTCCATAGAAAAGGGGCTAGAGAGTCTAGCTGTTTTGAACCGGTTCCAATTGAGTAAAGTCTTGAAATTTTGCCAGCATCTAAGTTGAAGCCTCGGCTACATAATGCAAGAAATCGCATTGAAATCCTGAGCTTTGGATCGAGAAATTACCGCGTAAAGCCCCGGAGTATATTATGGGACACCCTGTATATCGTACAGGAATATTGGCCACAAAACACGGGACCATAATATGTACCATATGTATTAATATGAAAAATAGGCTACCCATACACTTCGAACAAACTTCAGTGGGCTAAGGGGTCAGGAAAAACTTCACTTTTAAAACTTTGTGCATCAATTTATATTGCATCACCGCGTATGTACTGTATGTACACATACGTACAGCATTGAAAGTTTGCCGTCATCAAAGAAGTCATCCATTAAATCCATTTGGCGTGTTGCTACAAATCGATGCTTTTCTTTGGGAGCATTGTTTGACTGTCCAACGTTGCTGCTGAAAAAAGCGTACGTACTGTGTGAGCCGTTTGATGAACCAATTATTCTGAACGAAGCGCCATGACCTTTCCCATATGTACAATAATGGCTTAATTATTTATTCTCTCGCTTATTGTACATCATACTTCCCACCATCTACCCGGTTATCTCTGTACGTACGTACTAGGCTTAAACATACATAACATAGGTACTCTACCAAAGTAGTGTATATGTACGTTTGTACGGTATGTACGCACGCACCGCGTTGAAGTCTGACAAGACGCATTTCTCGCCTCTGACATTTCCTGAGGGTTCACCGGGAGCCCAGTTTTGGTAGCTGAGCCCGGAGCCGTCCGACCACTGGTAGTTACTGCCGGCGGCGTTGGTCTTAAGCCCGATCCAAGCGCCAGCCAGCACGGCTGAATTCCCAGGCGATGGCGGACTCACAGGAACTTCTGCAAATAAAGACACGCTTTTCAGTACCAACAAAATCCGTAAAGTGTGGCAAGCAAATTACTGAGGTACGTACGTAAGCGTAAGCGTGGAAAGGCGAGGAGCTGCACGCTGGACGGTTCATAAAATCCCCACAGGGCTCCGTAGCGAGTCGGTGTGGACAGTTTGAAAAAATCCCAAAGCTGCCCACGCGCCCTGTGCAAAGTGCAGCGGACCTGCCGTGGACATTTGCGAATGGAGAGGACCAGAAACTTCGCAGCTGTCCATGCAGGACCGCCGCACTTTATTAAGAGATTTGAGGACAAGAGAAGAAATCTGAAAAATTCTCTTGTCCTCAAATCTCTTAATAGAGTACGTACCCGCCGCGTTATGGACTATCCCATCCTGTCCTGCGTAATCCGCCGCACTTTGTACACGGCGCGTGGAAAGCTTTGGGATTTTTTGAAACTGTCCACACCGACTCGGTAATATATCAGCTCTGCCCGGAAATCTTCACGGAGCTGTTGCATCCCCCCTCTCCATAGACACATGTACAGGAAAACGGCCGCTGTCTATGCGCCCGTGCAAAATTTTTATCCCTTTAGGTAACCCATATCAGTATAGTAAACGAAAACACAAAAAGAAAAAATTCGGTACATGCAGTATATTTATTGTTTTTACAAAATTTGCCAAAATTTGTTAGAAAAGCGCTGCTACTTGTGCGCGAAAGTTATTTGCAACCTTATCTATTTTTCAGACTGCACGCACGGGTGACTGCACGGTACACCCGTGCTATGGACTATATTCCATCTTCCATCATGTCCTGCGTAACCATGCATAAACGGGAATGTCAACAAAATATAAAAGCCAATGTCAACTAAGGTTGATAATGGAACAGCCGTATCACTTTGGTCATTACAGTATGTGATCATGGACGCATAAAATTTTCTTTCTTCATTGACATATTTTGAACGCCAGTTTCAAATGCGCGGCGTCATACCAATATGGGATCAAAATCGAGCAAAGTCACCTCTAGCATAAAGGATTTGACTCTGTATGACTACTCCGAAGCATTGGAATGGAAGAAGTCGGATTTTGTTGGCCCGAAGGAGCTTGTTAGGTTCCTGAAGCCTGGAGATTTGATCCAAGAAAAGGGGCGCTATGTACGTAATGCCGTATGTATCAAAATCATGACATGCAAATCGTATGCTAGCTGGCAGTGTCGTATACAGCTGTATGCTTTTGTAGATTTGGAATTACTTCTACAGCCACTTTGCAGTGTACGAAGGTAATGGATACGTCATTCATGTTGGCAAGGGAATTGACACTCGAGAGAAGAAAGTGTGGGTGATGCGGGAGGAACTGGTGGAAACGTTTCAAGGATCATATGTGCGATTAAATAACCTAATGGACGACGTAAGAAAGCTCATAACTCTAAGCTCAATCGCCTTCAATACTAGTACAAGGGTTAGTTCCGTATGTATTATTAATTAGGTATACCTTACTGATGCAATGCTTTTCCTGTGCAAACCATATGCTTTCTAGGAATGGTCGCCATGCGAGAGACGCAAGATCGTCAAGAAAGCCAGGGAGTATCTGGAACCGCCGAAATGCGAGTGGGACTACAACGTACTTTCCAACAACTGTGAGCACTTTGCGTCCATGTGTCGCTACAACAGGCGAATAAGTCTGCAGAGTCACGGACTCTTCGACGTCGCATCGGGGGAGGTCTCTTTGGGCGAGTATATGCGCATGCAGTTCAAGGCGGTTAAGGAAAAGTGCAGCACTTTCACGGCCTGGATCAAGCGTAAAGTGAACGTAGGTATGACGAAAATCGAAGGCCACGTCGTGGCTACGGGCTTGCAGATGATCGAAATCGAATACCGGGAGGCAGATGACGACGATGACGACCGCGAAGACGAATATGACGACGACGACGACGACGACGACGACGACTACTACTACAGGGTGTCTCACGTAGACCTACCCAACGACTCAGCCTTATAACTTCCGTACTACAGTAGATATCAAGCTGAAATTTTGTCCCCAGAAACCCAAGAATATACCATACTACGTGGCAAAATTTGAACCAAATAGGCCCACAGCGAACGAAATTACAGGCTTAGACATTTTGGACCCTGTTTTTATCATTTTCCGCACTGAGCATGGCTTTGAGATAAGAATCTTCTGCACAGCATGGTCAAGCAGCTTATCCAACGAGGTAATATGGCGAAACAACAATGGCTGAACATGACCACAGTCCAGAACAGAAAGGATTCAAAAATACAGGCGATTAACCACCCATAACAGCGTTTAAGGGTCTGTCGAGGTCAATAGTGGCACCACTGATTTCAAAATGTTGAAAAAAGTGGTCGCAACTTCGCAAGCTCGTAATTTCATCCCTACTTGACCTACCTGGCTCAAATTTTGCCACAAAGTATGGTATATTCTTGGGTTTCTGGGGACAAAATTTCAGCTTGATATCTACTGTAATACGGAAGTTATAAGGCTGAGTCGTTAGGTAGGTCTACGTGAGACACCCTGTACTACTACTACGAGAGCAGCAGTGATGACGACATTGACGTCAACGAAATTATTGTAGAGATTTCGAGCAAGAGTTTCCAGTAATTGTCTTTATCTCTAGCTGCTATTCATGATGATGACTGACGATTAGGATTTGAGCTTATTCTATTTTTCTAGTGACAAGAAAACCCGCCTTGGAATTTGTGGCCATTGATTGTTTGTTTTTTGGTTATGTGATTTACCATATCGTTTTTAATGCAAGTTCTGAAGTGTGACTGCTGAAACTGTACAGTATGCAGTACAGTATGCATTCGCACGGAGGAGATAAATTGGTTTGATGACCGGTTGTTACATACTGTACATGCCCAAAGCATAGGCCCGGGGGAGGGGAGTGGTGGGTAGCCCAAAAATTCTTGAGGCATGAAAAGTAGAAGGGTGAAAGCCGAGTATCCACCATATGCAGTAAGGGAATTGGGTAGGTCGAAGGTGACCCCGCGGCATTTAGTGAAAGTTTGGATCGGTGTCTGCGCGGTCGTCGACGTCATTTGTTGTCAATTCTTCTTTTCACTGGCTCCTTTTCCGCTCCCAGATGATTGAACAAGGTCGACGACCCCGCAGGCACCGACCCAAACTTTCACTAAATGCCGCGGGGTCACCTTCGACCGACCCAATTCCCTTACTACATATGGTGGATACAGCACAGATAGGCAGATAATGACCAGTACCTAAAGGCTAGTACGCGGACAGCAAACGCAAGTTGCCTACAGGCTACAGGCAATAAAAGGAAAGAAGGAAAGGGAGGGTGCGGGATGGGCGGAGCAGCGAGCGAGCAGTGAGTGACCACTGACTGGATCGACAAACGACAATAGAGGGCAATAGAGCAACAATAACATGGCATGGTACTAATAGCCTCATTTTAGCGGATTATTGGAGCACCATCTTTAGGCTTACCAGTGGCCCTTTGCAGCTTCGCAGCAGTAAAGGGGACAATCTCTATTCATCTGGCAACCCGTTTGCAAATCTGGCAAACCTTTTGCAGATCTGGCAACCCTGTTGTAGATCATGATCTCTCAACTTATTATGGATCTGGCAACCATTTTGGGTAGTTGGCTAAAAGTTGCATATCTGGCAACCCTATCGCAGAGTTGGCAACCCTATGATGGCAGATCTGGCAACCCCTTTTCCGCGTAGATCTGACAATCTTGCACAGCATCAGTCGAAAATGGTGCATGTAGCAACCCTTTTGCAGGTCTGGCAGCCCTTTTGCGCATTTAGCAATCTGGCAACCCTTTGCAGATCTGGCAACCCTTTAGCGCATCTCGCGTTTTATTCCCGTGTGCATTTTCGGGCGTGACCATTTGCTAACGCTGGCTTGAAAACCTGCGTCGTTTGGTTTCTGCGGCATTTAGTACTAAATATCGATTATCGATCGATTTATTGGTGATCGGCTGATCAGATCAAACATCGAAGGCCTTTCTGGAGTCCTCGAGGGCATAAGCTCTTTGAAGAGCCCTAGATGGACGCTGTAGCTGCAAAATTGAGTGAGTGTGAGCGAATCTGCGCGCTTTTAGTACTAAAATATCGATTATCGATCGATTATTGGTGATCGGTTGATCATATCACAAATCGAAGGCCTTCCTGGCGTCCTCGAGGGCATAAGCTCTCGAAAGAGTCCTGAATGGATGCTGTAGCTGCAAAATTGAGTGAGTTATGAGTGAATCTGCGCGCTTTTAGTACTAAAATATCGATTATCGATCGATTATTGGTGATCGGCTGATCAGATCAAAAATCGAAGACCTTCTTGCCACCCTTGGGCAAATAAGCTTTCGAATGAGCCATTGGCGAACGCTGTAGCTGCAAAACTGAGCGAGTCTATAGCATTGCACACACACACACACACAGACAGACACACAGACATCAGCCCTATTTGTTAGTAGATGCAGAGAGCCGCAGCCGAATGTATGTAGACAGACATACCCGGAGAACATACGTCCGGTAACCGAGGTCGATTTAGTCATGGAAATGTTGATAAAGTTCTAAAGCTCGCGGTGCCGACATCAAAAAATGCAATACGTAATATTCGTGAATTAGGAATAACATATGGAGAGAGTTCTTTGTATAATTTTCCTCTCTCTTTTGTTTTCTCCTTTTTCTCAAAAATTTTTCTTTCTCCTTCGTCATTTATATTATACAAAGAACTCTCTCCATATGTTATTCCTAATTCACGAATATTACGTATTGCATTTTTTGATTTCGGCACCGCGAGCTTTAGAACTTTATCAACATTTCCATGACTAAATCGACCTCGGTTACCGGACGTATGTTTTGATGGTAGTATGCAATAGGCCTATGCGCAGCATACTGTATGTATGTACTAATACACGTTACCTTATGTGAGTCTCTGGTGTGCTAACCTGAGCAGACTTGTGCGGCTATGGAGTCCTTGAGCCGGATGTCGAGTTCGCTGAAGTTCTGTACTTTGAAGACGCGATCTGGCTGTCCGGCGATCTTGAGCAGCTGCTTGTCCTCCGTCGCCTCCGTCACACCCAACGCCACCGTGATGTAGCCCCGTTCCCGCATTTTACGAGCCGCCGGACCCGGATCGTCCTGAACAAACTAATGGTACCCCATATGTTATATAGGTACATATACGTACATAGGTACCCTAGTGTAGCACAGTATGTACTTGTAATACCGCATTACATTACAATAGCGGTACTAACAATAATGTTCTACCTAACAAGCCGCCTGTAAAAATGAATATGTATAGATGGGTGTGAGGTATGGTGGGTTGGCGGAGGCGAAAAAGTGGCCAAGGGAGTGAGCAGGTTGATAAGAGATGGTAGCCCAGATGTGCGGGCGAGAGTATCGGTGGCACAGGTAGGTGGGGGTGGAAGCTGGGGAATGGCGAGATTGTACGGAATGCGAAGATAGGCGGCTGTTTGTCCCGTCGGGCCAAACAGGATTGAAAAGCCCTTACAATTAGCATAGCAAAGATAGTGGAGAAGTCCAAAAGTTATGCAAATTCATCTACTCTATTCATACTACCTAACTTTATGCAAATATCAAGGATCTCGAACTACCGCATACTAAACCCAAGTTTACCGATTTATAGCATCCTGCGCCTATAGCTCAGTTGACTAAGGCGCAAACGGGTAAATTTTTCGTCCTCCTTCTCACCAGTGTATACGGTGACTGGGTTCGAATCCCCTCCTCGCCCACTCCCTGTATCGATTACCTATTGTATACGGCAACCCTTTCTTCCTACAGTACGTACAATGCCTACTACTACTATTCCTCAGCACGTACATAAAAACACAACGTACGTAGGACCCTTCAGTACCAGCAGGATTCCCTTCTATACCCCCTGTTGAGGAAATCAATCATTCTAGTCCTTACGGCTGAGGCCGTAAGGGCAAAAAGGCTGTAGTACTCTACGTACGTACAGTAGTACGTATGTAGTATGTACAGGGTGGTTTTTTTCGCTGATACGATTTTGACTGCCAATTTCAACAGGTTATCCTGCACCGAATTCGCTCAAATTTTGCCCACATATTCCCGAGCGTTTAGCATTTAGTTGGTAACAATTTCGAGTTAAAAACCTGCACTGGTAGTGAGAAACGCAGCAGAGAAGATGATATCACAATTTTTCAATATTTTCATCATAATTTTCCACTACTGCTAAATTGTTTTATCAAAATTTCGGAAAACATGACAAATGGCAATACTGTTGCATTTTTCAAATGGTAAGCGGCTTTTTAGACCCTTCCGTCCTTGCACCCCGGGAAAGAATGTCAAGAGCCATCAAATCTGGTGATTGTGGCTTATCAGCTGAAGATGCAGCACTGATGAGGCATGAGCAGCACTGTTGAGAAATGAGACAATCTTCAAGTTCAATCCCACCAACCCTGTCAATGTTTTTTGGCTGTTTAGGGCTTAGGTTCCATCTTGCTGAAACTATTTTGCCCTTAGGAAAGAGCATTGGGCTCCAAAAAGACGCTTCCAATCAAATGGCAGCAAAAAGTGCATTGAAAAAGCTCGAAATTGTAGGTTTGAAAGGAAGAAGGTAATTCTCACTACGAGTGCAGGGTTTTGATTAACTCGAAATTTTTACCAACTAAATGGTAAACGCTCGGGACAATGTGGGCAAAATTTGAGTGAAATCGGTGCAGGGTAACCTGTTGAAATTGGCAGTCAAAAAATCGTATCAGCGAAAAACCACCCTATTCATAGTAGATAGATTGCGATGCACATGCACACCTGTGAGAATCCATCCGTCACCACAATGACAATGGTGGGGATATCGTATCGATCGCCTCGCCATGGCTGCAGCTCATTCTGCAGTGCGAATCGCATTGCCTCGCCGATCAGCGTTGCTCCTTGGCGCCATACCAGACGGCTGACTCCAGCTGCAACACAAGCACCAGCTTAGTTAAGACATACTCCGAGGAGGCGGCGTCATTGTTGGCAACACGAATTCGCCGCCTGCTGTCCTGCGTAATCATAACCACCACCTCGGCCGGGACGTTACCATCATACATACGTCGGGTGGCATTATGAGTCTGCCATCCAGTGGCAAGTTTCTGCCACGGGCAGACAACAGTACCGCAAGTCTATGGGGTCAATACGGAGCGTGTACTAGCCCAGTGAGGAGGTACAAGAGGGGTGCCACCCGACGTTTGATGGTAACGTCCCAGCCCAGGTGGTGGTTATGATTTACGCAGGACAGGATCGACGTTCGACGTTATGCCAGTATATGTAGTGAACAAAGATACTGGACTGGCTCATGCATGCGTGTATACTACGTATGTATTGTACATGATGAGTGTTAAGTAACGTGAGAACGTGAAAAGGCGAATATGAGTTATCCTGGAAAGTCCGTGTTATCTTGATGCGACGGATGCTTGAAGAGGTTGGATTGAAATTTTTTGAACCCACCCATCCACTCCAGATTGTATTGGATGTAGGGTTTATGTGTGTGCTATGTGTTTTTATTGTGACGTGTGAAATGTGTGTAGGCGCGTTTGAACTTTTCATACTGTGTGTATATCTATGTTTATGCTGTTAGTTGGCAAATGAAACTTACCGCTCCAGTGTCTTGTCATTATAATGGCAACGCACATTAAAGATGGTGACGCATAATTCGACGTACACCTACATAGTACATACTCCACACCTTGGGCCACACCCAATTGGGTTACATGCTTATTCTGCTTACATATAGGGCTATACTGTACCATAAAGTCACTTTAGTGTTCTGCTCGCATGACAAGTGTTTTGTTTTCAAGCCTTTTCTCGCTCTGTATACGTTACATGTAGGGTATACTCACTCATACTGCACTAGCCATGCATAGTCATCATTTCTTTCTTTGTTCTTTTGTTCTTTGGAACACCGTGGCGGGCTTGAGCGCTAGTGGTTCTGGCTCTGGAAAGAGTTTTACCACCGAATGCGAGGCCAAAGCAGCGATAAACGGATCGACAGACGAGATTCGTTGCGAGCAGTTCACAAGCTGCTGCTTTCATATGTGCCGCATCTACTGTAAGAGCTCCTGCACGCAGTCAGCAACCGTGAACTGTGACAGCAGCCATCCTTCGGAAGCCTACTGCGCATGTGGCCCTCCGAAAACAGACGTGACCAATCGATGTCTGCACTTTCCTGATGTCGCATCGCCTACTACTGTAATGTTTCGTGTGCACCCGATTGGTAAGCCCCAATCAGAAGGACAATACAAAAGGAGGTTAGCCATTTTGCTTTTTTGCCCTTACGGCCTCAGCCATGAAGGCTATGATCGATTTGCTTTATCGACGGGGTATGGTATTCAATTCAAGAGGTTCTCCGCCGTACTGAAGAGGATCCTGGTCCCACACGTACATATGGTGCTTATCGCCTCTTTTCGTGTACATAATATTTAAGTTGGGTTGAAAGGGAAGGTCGTCAGCCGCAGTAAAGTATAGGTACGTACAAGGATAGGTACCGTATGTATACAATACTAGTAAATACATAGGTATGTATACAAGGAGAGGTAAGTATATTGCAGTTATCATTATTTTGGTCAAGAAATGTAGCAAAACGGATTTCAAAGGTGCAATTTCAACAGAGACACTCTCTAACACTCAGCCAAAATAAATGGATAATAGCAAAATATTTTTGATATTAGTTTCGATATTAGTACATAACGAGGTGATATGAATACGCGAAACATTACAGTACCTTGAGCCCTCTGAAATACTGCCAGAACTTGAGAGCGTGCTGCCTTCGACAGTGTGAATTTCAGTCAGCGGAATGCACCAATAATTGTTACACCCATGAAGTGGCGACCTGTACTAGCACGAACAAGGTTTGGCAGTCCAACACGAAGTGCAACTGCGGCCCAGCCGTGATCCCGTCACAGGCGACGACTATTACTACATCCCCTGCCCCTAGCTCTAGCACCATTATGACCATCGCTGCAACCCCGATCGGTCACAGTGGCCTATGGCGGAAGATCGTCGTGCCACTCGTTATTATAGTTATTATAATTATTGCAATTGCTTTTGCAATCTGGTTGCGCCACCTTTACCGCAACCGCAACAATGCTCGTGGTTCCAAGTTTTCAGTGAAGTTCCGGCACCCCAATCAGCGTGTAGATATGAAGTTCCATGGGACAGCGACAGAAACACCTGCAAACATGACCGTGATGGTGAGCAGTGGAGAGTTGATCGGATCCGTACCCCCACCCAAGAAACCTTCTCGTATTCATCCAACCCGCGCCACATGCCCTCCCAAGGGGGAAGGTGGTAGTGATGTCAATAACTTGGATCCTTCAAAAGCAAATAGAGTACGGGTAATGTTCTAATAAATTACACCATAGCGAGAGCGAGCATCAGTTCAGCCAGGTTACGTAAACTCGTATGTATGTAGTGGCAAGTTAGTACGTACACATGTTCATATAACGTTACTTAGAGCAAGACCTCTCGCTTCTCGCTGTGAAGGAAGACTGCTCTTATCCGGGTGTATTACGACATTTGGTTGACCGATTACCATCCTCTATAGGCACGTACATTATATATACATAAAGCGAGTATATTTCCGATGGTCGCAACGAACAAAGTGCGACCTGAGTGGGGTGACCAAAATGCGGTCGCACTACTGAAGTATCGTATAGGCTTACGTACTACGTGATAACTACTACTTATTTTTTTACAAGGTACACTACGTTGTAGAGTGCTTCTTTGGAAATGTACCTTGGACACCTTTTTATGGTCCAGCAGCCGTTTTCCAAACCTATTGCGCCTTCCGCATTATGTTGCTGATCAGTTTAAAATGTAACCCCTCCTGTATGCTGAGATATGGCTGTTGGTAGGCCCAATTTGCCCCTCATGTGCCAGCCACTTTTTTCAAAAGTTCTTACCATCATTCTACTCCATTTTCTTCACAGATTTCGATTTGGGGCATGCCCCTTCGATATTTTGATGAATATGCCATGATATAGTCAAAAAAGAGGTGATTTTGGCTAATTTGATCATTTTCGTCAATTTTTGTGGTGTATTTATCAAAATTTCGAAGGGGCATGCCCCAATTCGAAATCTGTGAAGAAAATGGAGTAGAATGATGGTAAGAACTTTTGAAAAAAGTGGCTGGCACATGAGGGGCAAATTGGGCCTGCCAACAGCCGTATCTCAGCATACAGGAGGGGTTAAATTTTAAACTGGTCAGCAACGTAATGCGGAAGGCGCAATAGGTTTGGAAAACGGCTGCTGGACCATAAAAAAGGTGTCCAAGGTACATTTCCCAAGAAGCACTCTACAGCGTAGTGTACCTTGTAAAAAATAAATAGTATCGTATTCGTATCTTATGCTATTTGCATTGCGGTTGCATGTTGGTCGCATTTTTGGGGGCGGTATTGAAATAGAGGATGGGTGTTGGATTTTGCTCAGTGCGATCCATCGAAATAAAGGATGGGTATCTTCTTCGATGATCGCGACTACGTTTTTAGCTCCTGGGAAAAGTAAAGTAAGGTTGCCCATCGATTCGGTAACCCAGGTAAAGTTACCCACCATCAAACCATCTGTCTAGTAAACGATGTCAAATAAATCATGGATATTTTCCAAAATTACTAAAGCTCGCGGTGCAGAAAACAAGAAATGCAATACTTAGTGATTCTCAATCAGGAATAACGTATGAAGTGAGTACTTTGTTTACTAATGTTGACGAAAGAAAACGAAAAAGTTTCTTCTCCTTTTCTCAAAACTTTTTTCTTTCGTCAACATGATTAAACAAAGTACTCTCTTCATACGTTATTCCTGATTGAGAATCACTAAGTATTGCATTTCTTGTTTTCTGCACCGCGAGCTTTAGTAATTTTGGAAAATATCCATGGTTTATTTGACATCGTTTACTAGACGGATGGTTACTGGGCCAGAATTTTACTCTGACATCACTATTTTAGATGGGTATGTATGTATATATGTATGTATCATATGTACGTATGTATGTACGTACGTATGTAGGTGAGGTGTACTAGGCTATATACAGTATGTACGTATGTACTGAGATATTATTATGCATCACTAACGTCCGGATGGGTATGTATGTATCGTACGTACACGTACTGTATGAGGTGTATACTAGGCTATATGTACTGAGATTGATTATGCATCACTACGTCACGGATGGGTATGTATGTATCGTACGTAACGTACGTATGTACTGTATGAGGTGTACTAGGCTATATGTACTGAGATTGATTATGTATTACTATTGTTGCTGATCCTTTATATTGTTATTGATTATGCAGCAAACAGTAACACTGGATACTTAAGTACTTAGTTGGATACTTACACTGGTACTTAGTCACTGGGTACAGTAGTAGTGCATGTTAAAGAGGGCCCCGCACAAAAAATGTGGGGTCGAGGAACAGAAAAATATCCCAATATTACGTTCCCGATTCGCTAAAACGCTGGTAGGTACATTTATTACACGCACATGCAATAGGGAACAAAAGTTATTATTTGGTACGCTTATGTATGAGAAGCAGAATCTGGCTTGGGTTTGAATTGCGCGCCGTTTTCTATAAGTGCACATTTTTGAAAGATACGACACGCAGAGTAGAGTGCATCAAACAAGAAAGAGAGGGAACACGTCTTGTCTTGTTGTTGCATGCCTCTTGTGTGTGTGGTAAAATATATGTGCTATGTATGTGCTATTATATGTGGTATGTGCTGGCTGGTGAGTGGGGCGGAAGAGAAGAGAAGCGAAAGAGAGAGAGAAGGCAACAAACTGCAGGCAGTCAGGCTGCGGCTTGCGTGTGCTGTAAAACAAGACGGGAGGATAGGAAAGCCAGCCAGCCATTCAGCACTAATGTAGAGAAAGGGCGCACAATTCAAACCCAAGCCAGATGCTGCTTCCCATACAAAATCATACCAGTACCAGAAATATATAACATTATAGAGAGGGGGGAATATGCATCTGACGTAGTGATGCAGAAAGAAGGCCAGCGACCAAATCGGTTCGTATATATGACTCGTCCGAATTTACGACGCGTCGTATGTGCGACTTGTGCGCGTTGTATATACGACAGACGGTCGTATACACGAACAAAATTTTGTTCGCAGATATGACCGTCGCATATGCGACCGAGTCGTATATACGACCGAACAGAAAGCAACACGTCGCATACACGACTGCAAAATAGGTCTTATTTTAGGATCACGGTAGTCGCATATAGGGCACACAAAATCGCAGTTCTTTTCCACTCCGTTTTCATCGATAAATCATGTTTCACTCATCGATATTTATTTTCAATCAAACACACAGGAAAAAACTCGAATTAAATCTCATCACGAGGTATGTCCATGTATGTACACTCGAAAGACTGTGTAAATTGAAATCAATGAAACGCCATAACTCCAGTACTGTTTGCGTCCAATCCAATTATAGAGCGGCATGAAATTGATGCTACAGTACGTACAAGATGTTGAGCACTATTTGTCGGGATCAAAGCCAGATGCGTTTGCAGTATGACGAACAACTGATGAAATAAACGTTGGTCTTCGTCAGGGATAAAATTGTCATGGCATGAAATTGTCCGAGCTTCAACAGCAGCTGCAGCAGAGGAACAATAATCTCAAAAATTTCCCAATAAAAAGATTCTGATTTGAGGTCGTATATGCGACTCTTTTTCGGTCGCGCATGCGACATGTTGCTTTCTGTTCAGTCATATTTACGACTCGGTCGCAGATGCGACGGTCGTATATGCGAACAAAATTTTGTTCGTGTATACGACCGTCCGTCATATATACGACGCGCACAAGTCGCACATACGACGCGTCGCAAATTCGGACGAGTCATATATACGAACCGATTTGGTCGCTGGCCTTCTTTCTGCATCACTACGTCAGATGCATATTCCCCCCTCTCTATAATGTTATATATTTCTGCCAGTACTAACTATTGTGTTTTGTTCTATGCACATGTAACAAGTGAACCTACCAGAGTTTTAGGGGCTCGGCTACATGATTTTGAGGGAAATTTTATGTTTCGCGACCAGGATACTTTTTGTGCGGGGCCCTCTTTAACCCTGCTGAGTATTGAGTATTTATCTTATGCATATACCCTAGCTTGTACTACTATCTTTACTGTACATATGTTCGTATCGTATCATTCCATGCAAGCCGAAACGAAACTTTACGAACATTAAAAGTAACCTAGGATGGGTTAGGTACACAACACAGATTAGTTGGCGGTGTGTATGCATAAAAGGTGTTTTACGAAGCCCTTTTCAAAACTGAATCGGAAAACCAAAAGCCCGAGAGGTAAGGAGATGTACACTTTTATAGTGCAGTTTATAGCTTAGTGCAAATAAAGCTTTTCACATCAAGCAATCAAAAGCGCCCAGATTATCAGCAGCTATGTAGCTATTTTATGATGACTAGCATTGCGCCATTTTACGCTGCAGAAGAAGCCCTAAAGAAGGAAGGAAGGTATTGTGCGTAGTGTAGATAAGAAGCTAATAAAGGTGGTACCACCTTTCTGAAGTCCTTCACAACACGTGCGTGTAATAAAAATTATGTACACTCCAGTATCAGGTGATTTGTGGGCGAAGGTGGATGTTCTGTTTTGAAAGGCAGCACAGCAAGTATGTATGTACAAGCACTTCAATCTGTAACCACGTGGTTGTAGCCTACACAGTACCTTTTACATTCCGCTTGCGATCGTAGGTGTTGAGGGCGAACTCAGTGAAGGTGGAGTTGTTGAACTGGACGATGCCCACGTGGGTACGATTCAGTCCGACGTCCGTCGCGTCAACGATCAGCTGCAGAAAGTCCTTCATCTTCTGGAAATTCGGTCCGCCGATGCTTCCGCTCCCGTCCACGATCAGCAGCAAATCCACGTACTGCGTGTGACAGATTTCTGCAACGAAAAAGCGTTTTGTTGTGCATTTGGGTACAGTGTACTGTACAGTGCGTACTATATACCAATACATACCTACCCTATATACGTACGATGTAGGCTAAGGTACAGTCACCATTATCCTAATTTTAATGGACCCGCTTATCTTGAATGTGCCACTCAATCTAGGTTGAGCAATTATACGAATTACGATACGATGGCTTGTACAATACAACGAACATCATACATATACACAACACAGTACCTAAGGGTACATGACGCTTGTTGCATACCTACATAGGTGCAGCGTGCAGTACGTATGTCTGCACAATGCACAGTCAAGGTGGAGGGGGCGGTTAATGTACTGTACATATGTACGTGTGCCCTGTGCAGTATAACAGTGCGGGGAGCGGGGACACTGATGTAATGTGTACTTTGTAGTTTGCACGTCGTAGTCCAAAGTGAAAGAACACGTGCAATTTTGCAAACGACACGGTGGATGGACGTCCCCACTTGGGGACGGCGTCCACAGTTACAAGAGTACCGTACGTAAGTACGTACACGTACCAAAATATTATGTACATAGGTAGTGCACCATTGCGCATGCATCAGAATGAACGAAACGAACCGACGAAGCAGGGTCCGACGCCGCAGATGCTGGAGTCTGTGAGTCCGGCGCATTGGCGTCCCACTCCCACCGGCTGCACGAGGATGCGACGTGTACGGGTTCGAGTTCCACCGCCGCAGCTCTTCGTACACTGCGTCCACGCTGTCCATTGACCCAGCTGGCAATCTGCAGCAATAACAATGCGCATGTACATTACATACAGAAGCTAACATGAGTGAGTACAGTTAATGTACCTACTGTAAACGGCGTAAAAGCCACGTACGTACGTACCTAGCACTACGTACGACTACGAAACGAAACGTACTGTAGTATGCAGTTTACCGATGATAAAACGAGGATCTTGCCTTTATCATTCCTTATGTTGGTAGGAACACTCGTATACCATACCGTTACCATTGCTTTCAATATTACGTACCAATGGGGCATTGCTGCGTGTTGCAGGTCTGTGTATCGGTCAGCGCCGGACATTGCTGACCACCACCCAGAGCACCACTGAGAATCTGCCTATTTCGGGTTCTCGTGCCACCACCGCAACTCTTGCTGCAGGCTCCCGACCAAGATGACCAATCGCTGACTTGACAATCTGAAAACGGCGTGAAGAAAAATAAATTATTTTCTCTGAAATAATATTTGTGTTGTCAGTGGTAAGTGACATACAGTACGTATGTACGACATGACATACGGTACATACTTGAGGAACAAATTTGAGTGTTGCACTGTTCAGTATCGGTAGTCGAGGGGCAGGAGGCGCCGCCGGCCGCCGGTTGACTGGTGATCTGTCTGCTGCGGGTTCGAGTCCCGCCTCCGCAGGATTGAGAACACGGACCAAACGTACTCCATTCGCTGACCACGCAGTCTGTAAGTAAGCACAGCACGGCAAATCGGATATTTTAAGGTCTCACACTATAGATCTCTGAGCCGTGGACTCCTGTACTACTACTGAAGTATCTGGTGATATCTAATTCCAGCTGCTTTCACTTCCTGACACCATACGATCATCCGTCTGCTTGTTTTCCGTTCGCTGTTTCCGCTCCAGTCGCGCTCTCTGCGCTCGTCTTCGTACTATGCAGGGACAACTGTCTATGCATGGAGTTCTTGATAAATTCGGTCCAGGCTCTCCTGAGCCAACGAAAGCGAGTTGAGAGGAGATCAAGATATCGATCGAAAGCTTGTTACACGATCTCTTTGACGCGCCATAGAGCGCCTCTTGAAACGGCCTCTCCGTGGCGCTATTCTTGATCGAAACGATAACTTTTTCAAAGACGTTTTTCTTGGATAACTTTGCGTAGAGGCAACGTAGAGAGGCGCCGCAGGTACCGATCGATTCCTCTCGTCAAGACGCGTTGAATGGTGTGCCGCATGTTGAAAAATACCCAGTGGTTCCTTCGGAACACCCAAATCGCATGGTTTTTATGGTGTTCTTCGGCGTGTCGTACTGCGCCGAATACAAGAGCTTTGGCGCTGCCGTTTGGTGTACGTGTAGAGGAAGAATGATACTTTATTCACATTATGACGGATCACTTTTATCTTGCGTACAACGGCTACGACGAAGCCTCAAAGTTGGCTCCGAAACTATAGCGTGAGACCTTAAGTACATACAGTACTGACTGTAGTCACGTAGGAAAAAAAGGATGATTTCATTGGCCGCATACACAATGTTTATGTACGCAGCTTCACTTTACAGAAGTCTGTGTTATACGCACCGCAGTTTTCCCGCATATTCGTTTCCTAATGCTTTCTACATAGTAAAGTACAGCGCCCGTCGTGCTTTGCTTGTACGGTTCATGATCATGAGCCACCTGTACAATACAGTACCTTGAGGCATCGGCTTATCGCAAATATTGTCGTAGTAATCCACTTTCTCTTCCAGCACATCTCTGGTGAACAAATCGGGCGTGGTGGTGCGACTTTCGGCGTTAAGGATGCAGTCCCGAGTTTCTCGATACCAGAGCAATGAGCGACACGTGAACTGGAACTGGTCTTCCGCGTTCTTGCACTCCGCCCAGCACTCCTCCACATTGGCCACGTTCTGCAGCGCCACTTCTGCAGATCCAGACAAGATGGCGTCCGGAATCCCCGGGAAACAAGGGTCGCTCGGCCCGGTTGCTGCAAAATAGTGTTTTCGCACTGGAGTAACATGCGCCTATTCAAATCTTGCTCTGATATCTCGGAAATACCGTTGGCAAATTCTAACGGTAACGAAACTCAGAACCGTCAAAAATGACATCAGCCATAATGCAAATTCGTTCACATTTTATCATACACCCTTCTCTTTTCTCGATATGGCCCAGTATAACGTACAGTACGTTGCTTACATCGTTTGACTTCGTAATAATCAACGTTTTCCCCCTGTGTCTCCGTGGTGAACAGTTCCGGCGTGGTGCTTCTGCTTTCTCCATTCAGAATGCACTGTCGCCGGTCCGGATAGTACATAACGGACTTGCAGTCGAAGTTGTAGTTACGCTGCGAGTTTAGGCATTCCTGTTGACAGCCGGCCAGGCTCGCATCCAGCACAACTTCTGCCGAGCCAATCAGCAAAGCGCCTTCCACCTTCGTGAACTCCGCCAACACGCCGCCTACTGGCAACTCTAGAAAACAGCTTACTGTACGTACAGTACGCTGTACAACGTCGCTGTACAACGTCGCTGTAGTACACAAGTTGACAGGGGGTGGGTCCATGTGGGCCCAACTTTTGCAAGTTCAGTAAGAATATAACGTGTATACCTAGACGTATGTATGCGCTTATTGATGTTTTAGAAGTACGCGAATAGCTGTTTTTACTCTTCTTGACAGTCCGTGGAGATCCATGGACTGTCAATAAGAGTAAAAATTGCTTTTCACGTACTTCTAAAACATCAATAAGCGCATACATACGTCTAGGTATACACGTTATATTCTTACTGAACTTGCAAAAGTTGGGCCCACAGAGTCGGGGTGAATAGGATAGGATAGGTGTAATTCTTTAGCAGCGCTACCCCTATTGAAACGCTCAACCAGGAAAAGGTACTAAACGCAAAGAATAAAGTACGTATAGTACGTACCATAGGTATACCGCAATTCCTACTATCCTGCTATTATACTGTACGTACGTACCCTAGGTGTAGTGCCAGACTTCATGGCTATATTTTATTGATCAAGCACTAAAATGCGGTACATATTGAACATACGGTAAATATGTACATACCTACCGATTCCCGTGCGGCCTTACGTCGTTTTCGTCGTCCATGAAAACCGGTGGGTCTCGAGGGTCGGGAAACGACGGAGGGCGGTCGAAATCCCAGTTTTCTGGCAGTGATGGCTCTGTTTCTAGGCCTCGCGGGACCTCGCAGACTTATCGGCACCTGCAGGCCAAGGAGGTGCAGTTGCAGGAGCGTGTGAATGAATCGGTTCTCCTCGTCGTTGTGCACGGAGCCGAGATCCGCGCCCTTTTTCCGGCATTCCGCGCGCGCCTCCGACCAGCTGCGCGGCGCCGGATCAAAGTACCAGCATTTCCCCGTCACGTACAGCCAGCCGGGTCGACAAATCTGCTGGCTTTGCGATGAAACGGGGGTTTGAACTAATATGGTCAATGATAGCACCAGTTGCAATAGCACCTTGACTCTCAGGCGACCGATGGCGACAACGAAAACGCGTTCGCCGCCTATTGCGGACATACATGAATAATATCCAACGATACCGATAGTACACGTAACGTACAGTAGTAGTTGTGTCTGGCCAACAAAAACAGGGAGATTGATTATTGATGAGACCCCAACGGCTGATGATCACATCTTACATTAGCACAGACGTCATGCAGTTCAAGCAGTGCCACAGTAAACACAACAAGATGTAATGTAATGTGCCCTTCGCTAGATTAGAAATAATTTATAGTGGCGAAAGTTGTTGAAGAGGAAGCAGTGAAAACCCGGAGGCGAAAACGAGCGACGTACGTATGTATGTATGTACCTACCTATGCACAATTTTTGGTATAGGTGGAGGAAGAAGAAAGCGGATGAATGGCAAAAGGACAAAGCCGCCCATGCATTACACGTGTATGTGTATTAGAGTGTCAGTGTATGCATAGAAGAGGCGAGAAGTGGCCTCATTTTGTCTACCCACTTAAAGCCATCCTGTCAATGACCACTGAAGCACTTTTCGTCTGTACACATGTAATGTACATACCATTCATAATCATAACAGATGAGGTGCAGATGTGGATGTACCTACCAGTGATGTCAAAGTAAAAAATTAAGTTACTTTACTCGAGTTACTCGGCTGATTTTGGGCTGAGTTACTACGTAGCAAAAGTGTACATTACATTACATACAGTACCTAGTACTGTACGTACGAATTTATATGTATGTGGTGTACTGTCCTCTCGCGGGACCGCGTTCTGATTTTGCAAGGAAGATTAGTCCGTGGTACCCGGAGTCGAAACTACGCGTATACTAATGCGACGAAACGCCCGATAGAAACGTTCAGAAGTGAAGAAACGAAAGAAAGGAAGGAAATGAAACATGCATGCAGTCGCTGCAACAGCGTCCGTTGTGAATTGTGTTTCATATTTGCTGTTTGTTGGTCAAGAACAATTCTTCACTTTTATTGCTTCATTTCCTTCCTTTCTTTCGTTTCTTCACTTCTGAACGTTTCTATCGGGCGTTTCGTCGCATTAGTATACGCGTAGTTTCGACTCCAGGTACCGCTCAGTACAAGCACGGACTAATCTTCCTTGCAAAATCAGAACGCAGTTCTGATGGCTAGCGTCGTCGTTTCGTGTTCGCTGAAACAGTGCTTTCCTTTCCAATTAGGTTGGCTGGCATGGCTATTATGGCTATCAATCAGGTACATTATACTGTAAAGCTTCGTGTACAACCAAATTCCAAAATAACCCCTTTAGTGTGTTGTGTAACCCCTGATCCCTCTCACCAAAATTTGAAAACGCGTATAACACGCAAACAAAGCAAAATAAATTCCCACTCTTGTACTTTGGTCACCGGACTTGCACACGCTCTTTTGTTGGCACGCACGGACGTGCTGCACTGTTGTCTGCCCGCGACAGAAACTTGTCGCTCAATGGCAGACTGATGGCTGATGGCTGATTAATGGCTTAATGGTGTTGTGCGCTAATAGGGGCGTAATCCCGTGCTGCGTTGCGTGTTCGACTCACGCACTGGCTGCCCAATTTTTCAAACTGTTTCTCTTGTACTTATATGTCTTAATAGAGTACACCCGCGCTAAAGACTATTCCATCATGTCTTCGTCTCCAAAGCAAAATAAAGCATGTTGGTGATGATTTGCATTTGGCACATTTTGCTTGGTCTCGTGTAGCCAACCCCCTCGAAGCGGTGACTAACGATTTTTTATCCACCCGGTGGTTAGTGGTTATACATGAAGCTGTACAGAATCAATCAGCTATGGTAGGCGCTGGCCGACTGGCTGAAACCATTTTTTCCACATTACATTTACGGTGGTAGTTTATGACTCTTATAATCAAACGGGCAGCAACAGCTTGTGACAGTTGATCCCAAAGGATACAGAGTTTCTGGCAAAACATCTGTGTAGTACACACACGTAACGAACGGGTACCTACCCTACTTACTCCTTGTACTGTGAACAATTTTGTTCGCTGTATCAGCTTTGTTCTTCCAGAATCAAGGTGCTGCTTCTTCCGTGACTCTTATGCCCTTTTCATTTTCTGAATGTGCACAATCCAAAATGGTAGCTTTTCTTAAAACTGGTTCACTCTTACTTGTATTCACGAGTATTTTGCACGGTGGAAAAGGAAGCTTGGAGAGCTATTGCAAAGGTCAGAATGTGTCATCATCACTGAAAGTTGCCATTTCAAATAGTGTGCAAAATGTCCCACTGCACGTGCTTCTTTATCGCAAGGTCCGGGACCTTCCTCTGTGGATGCCAAGCTTCTGGAAAAACGAAACAACCCGAAATTCGATAACGGTGCGTTCCGAATTCAACACGGTCTCACTCTGTGTCATCCAGAATATCAGAAACTTAACCAACTTCAGCTGCCAGTTGCAGTACGCGAAAATTTACCACTACTACGACTACTATGGTGTAGCAAGTATTTCTCGTGGCCAAATAAGAAACGCATCGGATCCCTTCTCACTTCCATTGCCAAACGCAAAGTTTGTCGTGAAGGACTTGGTAAGAGGATCAAAGCATCAGTTTGCGATGCTCTGCTCCCTTTCTTATCAAGCTAAACCAAACCGACCGAAACGTGTCCTGCAAGTACGATTGGGTAAGAACTTGGCTGTTGCCACAAAGAGCATCCTACCAGATATCCATAATGTCCAGGTCTATGTCACTCACCATCAGTGGGGCATTCCTATCAAAGGGCAGTGGCTGCTGGTTGAGTGGGAGGCAAAAGGCGATTGGGAGTTTGGCTATCAGCGTCAATTTCAAGTGGTATGCTTCTTACTAAACACGACACAGATCAGCCATTATCAACCGTGCCTTGAAGTGTGCCAGACGAATTTTGACCTGTGCAATCAGTGCTTGCGAGCTTCGGTTGGTTCAGTGCAGACAAGGACAGCATTAGCCCATTGGCCCAACATTCACGTCGTCATACCGCACGATCCCACTGGCTATGGCGGCCCGGAGAACACTCAAAGCACATTTTTCAATCGGCAATGGGATACGATAGCTTCTGAAATTGAGATGAGCATCTGCAGTGTTCGAGCGATGAACAAAGTTGGGCAGGGTGACTGGGGAAAACCTGTAACTGTACGGCTGAGCCATCTGAATCCTGCACCTCGATTGTTGATCACGTTCAAGGTTAATGGAAAAATCAACATGATTCGCTTGAGCAGCAATGGCCGATTGGTACAGTCAGGACCATTTCGTGATATGTTGGGTTACCACGTAATTCGAGGCACAAACTGGGGTCCTCGCGCGATTGACTACCGCGTGGATTTCCAGTGCTGCGCTCCGCGACAGCTGGAACCGTGGGAGGTGATCTGGCCATACGATTCCTCACAGAGCATCACCAAGCACGCACCAGATTCAAATGTCACGGATACGGCTCGACCCGTGGTTAGTTTCTGTCAGAACTGGATCGAGAAAGCCTACTACTCCCTGGCATACTGTAACGCACCGTCGGATAGGATGTGCCTACACAAGGATGAAAACAGCGGCAAGCATCGATATCACCACGTGCTTTACCAGGCTCTGCCACATGAGAAGTTGGGTGAGATAGCCTGCAATCCATTTCGCGACGTGGTTGCCTTTACCATTAACAACACCATAACTGGAAGGATTTCACTGGGAGTGTATCATGCAACTAGTGATGAAGCAAGAGTACTGAACCTGACCGAATGCAATCCTCCACCAGTGCGTCGGAATATCCTCAAGACGACCATCACGGTAGACTGGAAAACCAATGGTTCGATTCTCGTTCTCATGGACAGTAATGAGCTGTGGGCTATTCACATTGCGTATGATCATTCATGTTGGGCTGAGAAAGTGGGAAGAATTCCCCTTTACTACGATGTAGTGGAAATTGCTGCGGATTGGCAGTACTTCTATTGGCTGGGACACGAAATTCTAACCAGGGATCATGTTCTCGACAGTTCCGAAAGTATTGAAGAGGAGCCCGAAGCGACGGACGGCCCTCTGGTATTGTCAGGATCAGGATAAAAAGGAATACTTTTTTCGAGACCGCACCCCACAGGGTCGGCTGTAGTGTAGGTGAAACTCACCTATTGTAGTACATTAGTCACGTATGTACGTTCATCCAACCACTGTGGATGTAGTAAAACAGAAAATGCATTCGCTTCTTGTAGAAATTTATTTCGACATCAATTAAAACGGCGCCCTCCGCAGCCATCGTAGATTCCAGACGCGAGATTTTATCAATGTCACGACCACGCTTTGGAAATAATGGCAGGAAAAGATATGTGGAAAATACAATGCGCGTCATCCTTTACAGCCCACCTCAAAGTGACCAAATTCAAATCTTTTCCTTACTACCGTACAGACCAGATTCGGTACTGCACATCACAGCGGCAAACTCTGAGATGCGCCGGAAACTGGAAACCGAACTTTACTTCCCTATCATCACACAGTTGCATGCGAAAATGATAGCCGCCTCATCTGCAGAAGTTGTCACTGCACTCGAATGGTCCTCTCCACTTAAATCGCTGCAAACTTTGGTCTTTGTCGACATCTTTTACAAGCCCTTCGAAGACGGAGATTTGCATTTAGGCTGCGCCTACATTCCCACAGTTCAGAGGGGCTGTGAGCCTCCAGCGGTAGACCCTGTGTGCGACATTCTGCCCAAAATCGATACGCCCAGATGTGAAGCACTATCAACACTGGAAGGCTCTCGAGAGAAAACAATAACTCAGGTCATATTCAATTTAGATGAAGGTAGAAAGTATTACGTGGAAGCCCGAATCAGAGTATCTGATCAGTACCAGTATTCGCATCAGGAGAAGAGCAACACGACTTTTGAGGCCATCTACGTACCACCCTATGCTTCAATTGTTATCCTTATCTTAGCACTGGCTGCGACAATAGCCTTAGTTGCAGCTGTGCTGGGGTTTCTTGCGTGGTACTACCTGACAAGGATAAAACCGTATCGACACCTGGAGAGAATCAAAGTCTCAGATTTGACACTTGGCGTCAAGCTGGACAATGGGAACTTCGGTTCTGTACACCGGGGAAAATTGCGGCAAAAGGTACGAGGCGCTGGAATCACCAGATATACTGAGGTTGCCGTGAAGATTCTTAAGGATGAAGATCGAAGACATTTTGAGGAACGAAGGCGGATGTTTCTCGAAGAAGCCATAATACTGGGACACCTCGTAGACCATCCAAACATTATTCAGGGGTATAGAAACAGATAGAATACATAAGTTACCCCAAAGAAGAGATATCATGCCGCGTTCACCATTCCGTTCGTCAACCCGTTACACGTTCTTCCGTCCATCCGTTGGCAACCGGTATAACGGGTTGACGAACTGACGGATTTACGGACGTAATGGTGAACGCGATGCGGCATCATTCTTTTCATTGAAATCCAAAATACAATTTATGTTCAAAAATTACAGCCAAAAAAGGCGGTTGAATGAACCAAAATTTTCATGTCGCTTTGGTACGTAGATTGCTTTTCCTTTTTCACCCCCCAGCCCACATCTTAATCTTGGTTCGTTATCTATACCCCTGTTATTCGTATCAAAGGCATCTGTCTCAGCTCCAAGCCGAACATGATCGTGTTGGAGTTCTGCAACGGAGGCAGTCTGCAGCAGCATCTGAGAAGCCTGCAGCCTTACGACCTTCCTATGCCGCAGCTGTTCCTCATCGCTATCCAGGTGTGCACAGCCTGCGTTTACTTGGTCGAAAAGGGCTACATTCACCGCGACATTCGCGCAGCCAACATTCTCCTCCAAATGGAACGGCGCAGTATGGGGGCTGCTGCTGCAGGGAATAAGCGAGCCGACCGTGTGAAGAAGGCCATTCTGGCTGATTTCGGCCTGGCCAAAGATCGAGGCAGCCTCTCGGAGCCTTACACCACCGATCAGCCGCAGTTCCCCATCCGTCATTCCGCTCCGGAGTGTTTCCAAGGCGAATTCAGCCACGCCAGTGATGTGTTCATGTACGGCATCCTGCTCTGGGAACTGTTCAGCGGTGGAACGCCGGTTCATGCCGTATTCGCATTGGACACCCGCCGTCGATTTGACCGTGTTCACATTTCGCGTAGGAATCAATATCGTTTTCAGTAGAGTTTGGGTGCATTCCTCGCACTGCATGTTTGGTGTATTGCCTGATCGGGTAATACTGTACGTACAACCAAAGTGGACCAATTTGCTCGGGGGTATACTTGATATTGGGTTGCACGAAATATCGGGGCATAGTGTACACTGTACATACTGTGCGTACATTACATTCATGTACAGGGTGTTTCCTTTGGATATGAAATGTCGTTTGGGGTTATAACTTGGGAACCACTAGAGTTAAGAAGCTGAAATTTTGTTTGCAGATACCCAAGAATATGCCTAACCTTGCATAAAAATTTCGTCCCAAAACTCTAATCTGAACATAAGATATTGGTACCTCAAGTTTCGACCACGAAAATCACAAGTTTATGTACGAATCAGGAGCTGCTGTTCAGACGAATTCTTGTGGATTTTTTTTAAAGCGCTAGTCAACACCTAAAAAATGCCAGCATAGTATTATTTCCCGTTCTGGGGAAGCCTTCAGTTACTAAAACATAGCTTATCCTGAGGAAAAGCTAAAGCAAAAAGTTGGAAAGTCAGTTAGGGCGAAGACTGACTTGCGATTCCAAAATCTTGTGAATTTTGCCATCAAAACTTCAGATACCGCTATCTTATATTCGTATAAGAGTTCTGGCTCGAAATTTTTACACAAGTTTAGGCATATTCTTGGGTATGTGCAAGAAAAATTTCAGCGTCTTAACCCTTGTGGTTCCCAAGTTATAACCCCAAACGACATTTCATATCCAAAGGAAACACCCTGTACATACGTGCCAAACTTGCTCATTTCAACGTAAAACAGTTTTGTGAAGCGTTGGCGCGTGGTGAGCATATCAAAATGGCCATGCAAAAAATACTAAAATTTATAGTAGAGTAATTTGCTCGGGTTATATTCTATATCTGGTTACACATCAAACATTACATACAGTACTGTACGTACCTCGGGGCGGATATACCCGTGCGCCCAATTCTGCGCCATCAAATCGGCGTATAAACGCGGCGGGATCGCCAATGTGAATACGGCTGCATTCGCGCGTGGCGGCAGACGAGGAATTCGAGTTCAAGCTGCGCCATGAGAATCTGCGGCCCACCCAGCCAGCGTCCTGTCCAGATGTGGCCTATCACCTGATGGAGGCGTGTTGGAAGACGGAGCCGAAGCATCGCGTCCATTTCAAGAACATCTTAAACGATTTGATGGTGATGAAGCGACAGCTTTTAAAATCAACGCAATATCGCGCAGCAAATGTGCCTCCTACAATGCCTATGGTGGTACGGAACGGTGACGGGCTTCACGATTCACCAGAAAATGGCGAACCGCCCGGTTGGAATAAAAATGAAGATGAAGTCATCAGCGCGAGAATCGTCCAATTACAACCAGCCTATCCCCACTAGCAAAAAGAAAAAAATACATATGCATTATGCATACCAGTGGAGAAGTGCTCCTAAGGAGCACGAAGGAAGTGAGCGAGAGGCTCACTAGCCTGCAGATGCTTATGGGGTTGACGGCGCAGAAACCAGAAGGTTCCAACCGCCCATCGCTGCTGAATCTTGCTACCCCTCCGAGTTGACAGCCTCTCGCACAATCTGCTGCTGTCCGACTGGTGCGGGCATACTTTTGCCCATTCCCAATCATGGCAAACAAAACTCTTCAATGACTTTGTTGCCTCTCGCCTGCTTCTGTACATGCCTGATCCATGCAGTGTTATGAATAAGTATGTGGATATGTATTTATGTATGTTTATTCTTTCTCGCATGTGCATTCGCATGTAGTACATACCCTTCAATAATGGCTTCCAATATGACCAGCCATTTCACACGTTTCTTGCCAAATAGAAGGTGAGAGGTCCACCTGGGTTCGATTTTCTCGATTCAAAATATCGGCTTTGGAATCATTAAGTTTCAGCAGAAGTTATCACTTGCTGTTGTTCAGGAAAAACAGGAAAAGCGATAAGACATGAAATCTTTACTGGTATGCAAGTAAGTATGTATGTTCTACTTTTGAGGAAACATCACATTTTTTGTCTTTGAACTAATGCTCAAGGATTTTTGTTGCACCATATTATGTACCAACATGTACATGTTTACATACATACATATATTATTATGGTTTTGATCCTGCGTTTTGCATGTGATCAGGCATACAGAAGCAGGCGAGAGGCAACAAAGGTCATTGAAGAGTTTTGTTTGCCATGATTGGGAATGGGCAAAAGTATGCCCGCACCAGTCGGACAGCAGCAGATTGTGCGAGAGGCTGTCAACTCGGAGGGGTAGCAAGATTCAGCAGCGATGGGCGGTTGGAACCTTCTGGTTTCTGCGCCGTCAACCCCATATTAGCATCTGCAGGCTAGTGAGCCTCTCGCTCACTTCCTTCGTGCTCCTTAGGAGCACTTCTCCACTGGTTCCTGCCACGTCTACTTGAAATGTGAGAAGTATATAGGATACAAGCATGTAAAAATTGTTCCCAATCGATACATCTTGTTTTAAAAAACACATGCATACAAATCTTTTAAAAAACTGAGCTCGAGTTGACGAGATATGCTAGCGGAACCTTGAGATACATTTTACGTACATTAGGGGATATAGCTACTTAAGTGGGACATTTTTATGTTTTTGAGAGGAATTGAGCACTGTGTGAATGTGCATAACAAATGCATACAAATCTTTGAAAAACCGAGCTCGAGTTGACGAGATGTGCTAGTGGAACCTCGAGACATTACAGGGACCATTTTTTATGTTTTTGAGAGGAGATTTGAGTCTGTCAATGTGCATAACACATGCAATCCAAACCGAGCTCGAGTTGACGAGATTCGTTAGTGGAACTTCGAGATACATCATAATTACACAGGACATTTCTTTGTTTTTGAGTGGAATTGAGCCTATGTGAATTTGACTAGACTATGTGAATCAGGTATGAGCGAGGAGGTGGTTAGTAAGAAATGCAAGAAATAGGTAGACCTTGGCAAGATGAATTGAATGGTATATCACGTGACTACATTTAGCCAATTTTTTGTTTTATTTTGTGTCTATGTAAATACATTTGAACTATGTGAATCAGGCATATTGGATACAAGCATGTAGAAATTATTCCCAACTGATAGATCTGTGCAAAGATGAATCGAATGGTATGTCACATGCCTACAAATCGCCAAACTGAAGAAAATAACACCTTTTTGCGACTTTCATCAATGTGAATGCATTTTTTACTATGTGAATCAGGCATGAGCATGTCGCAGTGGGCAGCGATCGATAGATCTTTTGAAGACGAATCGAATGGTATCCTATATGGCTACATTTAGCTAATTTTTGTTTTTTTTATATGTATGTGAATAACTAAAAACTATGTGAATCAGGCATATTGGAAACGAACATGTAGAAATTGTTTCCAATAGATAGATCTTGCTTAGACGAATCTAATGGTATGTCACAAGTCTACAAGTCGTCAACTTTGGAAAAATAGCACCTTTTTGCGACTTTCACCTATGTGAATACATTTTTTACTATGTGAATCAGGCATAAGCATGTCGCAGTGGCCAGCAATCGATAGATCTTTTGAAGACGAATCGAATGGTATGGTATATGTGGCCTCTACAGTGCAGCACGCACTCATTTAAGCTGTCTGTCGCGTCCTTAAGTATTGCTAGAGACAAACTTAAAAACAGCCAACTTTGACAGCTCATAACTCGAGAACCAAAGCGAATTTTAAAAATCTAAAAAAGTCTCATCGAGAGTAGAGTGAGGGCTTTCTTTTGGTATACTACCACTCAGATCCGGAAAAAATCCAGGGAGGAGTATGCGTGGTAACTTTGCAACTATTTTTACTACAAAATCGTAATTTTAAGGGTGTCAGAGGCCTTAAACGCAAAAAGTGCTCGGACCACTTTCCCAAGATCTTTACATTTCCCATCTTTTAAAAAAAACCGAGCTCGATCCCTCGACTCGTTGAAAAGTTACGGTGGGAACAGTTTTTCAGTACATAAGAGCGTGACATCATTCAAAAATAGGTTTTTCGCCCGTAGCGCCCTAACCAGGAGGCCTATCGAGCTGAAATTTTGTCAGTAGATACGTACCCATAGGGGGCATCTTCGTGTAAAATTTCAGCTCAATCCGCCTCTTGGCTCGGGAGTTATGAGCAAATGTGTGTTTTCATTTCCGTCACTCCTATTTACACATGACTAAGTAAGGTGGGACGCGCCGAAGCCTCGTTCGTGAGCCTCTCGAGGTTCCGCTGGCGCGTCTACCTTGATTGGTACAGAGTTTCTTGATTTGATAAAAATATGCAGTACGTAAAAACGGGTCACTGCTTTTGTCATGTTATCGTGTGCAGCACGTACCGTACGACAGTATGAGTATTTGTTTGTACGTACATATAGTACCTATGTACATAACTGTGTGCAGCTTGTGGCAGTGTGCGTGTGTGTACATGGTTTAGTACCAAGTAAAAACTTCAAACTATCATAGTAGTTGTTGTTGTGGATTTTGCTTCACGAAGAAAACTCTGTGTATTCGATAGGCCATCTAACAGTTATCTCATAACCACATGCACACACAACACACTATTCGATCAAGTTGACTGCTAAATTCCGATCACACACAACCTAACAGCTTACAACCGATATACAGTACACGTACGTACAATACCGTAGCTTATTTTGAGTTTTCCAATTCTCCTCAGTACATACAAGTATTAGTACCTTACGTAGTAGCGTCACATGTCCATAACTGTTTTTGGTTGACTCAATATTGCTTCAACTTACATCATGGTTGCTCATTTCTTTTCTTCTTCCGCCGCACCGCAGATTTTCTTGGAGAAAGCGGCGTAGTCCAACTTTCCACCATCCACCGGGATGCCACCGGCGTAAACAAGATCGATCTGTAACGAAAGCGTTAACAGCACCGAGGTTATTGGACAGTTTGGATCCAAACATAAAATAAAAATAAAATAAAAATAAAGCCTAATAAAAATAAAACAAAACAAAAATAAAAAATAATAAAATAAAAATAAAAGATAACAAACTATATCTCACCTCTTTATCCGTCAATGGCTCGTAGGTGATCGGACTTTTAGCTGATCCCTTTTCCGTCAGGATTTTCTTGAAACTAAAAATATATGGGTTGTCCCAAGTATGGAAAAATCAAAGTGTAAAAATCGCCAAGTGATAGACAAAATAAGTAAATAAATAAATAAATAAATAAATAAATAAATAAATAAATAAAAATATAAATAAATACCTATATGCGCTCAACTCATAATACATGTACAGTACGCACCGCTCTGCGTACGTACGTATGTACATTACATAAATAGCCTACCTACCTACACATACGTACATTATGTGCCCTAGAGGTACATGCACATTGATAAAGTGTACGGTATGTGTTTGTATGCTTCTTATCTTTATTCATACGTGACTGACGTACATGGCTTCCGGGATAAATCCGCAGTTGGTCTTGTCGAAAAGTTTGAAAGCGTACACCATAGTCTCTTCGGTATCCACAGAGTTGACCAGTCGGGCCGCCAAATGGCTCATGAAATTGCCAAAGTTGATCGGCCCTGGCACTTCGCCCATCATCTCCTCCAGCTTTCCACCGTCACACACCATCCCTGCAGGAAGATTGCACGTGAGTATGCAAAGGTAAAGCGGGGTAATTATTCCAAGTCCCTCACTTTAGTCTTTGCTCACTGCGTCAAAGATACGAAGACAAAAGAGGCCCTAGTTTTGGTATCATTCGCTGTGCTTTTCCGTTCTTTAACAATATTGGCTCGCCGAGGTTGGACGGCTTCAAGTTACCGCTGCCTCCAGCAGATATTACCCGCTTGTAGCCAGCCACCCGTCAGCTGGTCCGAATTGCCCCACCTAGGTTACGTAGGTTATTCCGAATGAACAGTGATCAATGGATACTGGTTAATAGTCCAGGAATCAGATCGACACCTGTTCATTATTCGTGCGCAGCTCCTTTTATCTGATCTACCTCGGTCAAATTTGCAATTGTACAGTAACGGATCCAAGCTTACCGAGCGTGGCATACATATCGCTGATGTCGGCTTTGTCGATGACGCCATCTTTGTTGCGGTCCATCACCGTGAACGCTTCCTTGAGCTCTTGCATGGTTTTCTCGTCGAATTGGGTCATGGATTGCGAACCCTTCTTCTTCGCATACTTCTTGTAGTCAATCGGAGAGCTGGCCTGCAAGAATAAAATGACTTAGCAGTTGAATTTACTAATTTAGGATGGTTGTGCTAATTAGGGTCACGCATACATAAGTATGTAGTTGGATTTTTGCAACTGCCTCAAATTTTCTCACCATTTTCGGTTGGATTCCTGGTGTTCGAAAAAAGCAGAGTTTCTTCTCAGAATACGCTCAGCGCCAGCTGTAACTGACAACGGCACCCACTCGATGAAAGCAAGGCGACTCTATTTTCGTATACTAGTTGGAAAATTTTTCTTAGTTGCTGTAGGTAGGCTACCTGCAGCTACAACGCTGAGAAGCGGCAAAAGTCAACACACCGCACGACTTTGGCTTCATAAAGTGGTCTTCTTAGCTCTGGTGACATACGTACAGTACATCAGTGCAACGAAGCTTACTGGAGGTAGCCTAAGAATGTAATTTTATGTACATGCAGCAAGGTGCTACGTAGTTGCAGTTGAGCGTCCAGAGAGGGCGGTACACCACGGTCGCAATATGGTTCTTAGGTTTTTCAGTATGTTACGACTGGTTTTCCCATTACTACTAAGTGGGGTCAGTCTGGTACGCCTGAACATCAATACGATTTCGTGCTGGGACCCCAAGCTGCCTATAGCAATTTGGAATGGTCCCCCTGTGCGTATAATATACGCACAGGTGTCGTATTGATGTTCATAGGCTGTCCAGACTGACCCCGCTTGGTTGGGTTACTGTAGCAAGTGAGAGGTGCAAGTGTGGATGACCGACCTACCAGGACAGAGGCATACATGTCGGACTGAGGTATTTCTGCTTGTGCTTGGTTTTAAAGCCGAAGTCTTGTGTGCTTCATATGGCCTGTTTCTGTGCGCAGTCTTTGTGTCAGTGCTCTGCTGTGTTCTTTCCATCTTGCGGACCAGAATTTGACGATTTTCTGGTACGCCACTTTGTTCATTGTCGTCTTTGCTTGATTTTCTGGTACGCCACTTTTGTCTGCAATTTGACGATTTTCTGGTCCGCCACTTTGTTCGTCATCGTCTTTGCTTGATTTCTGGTACGCCACCACTTTTGTCTGCTGTCGTCGTCTTTGCGTACCAGATTTTGACGTTTTTCTGGCCCGCCACTTTGCTCGTCGTCGTCTTTGCTTGATTTCTGGTCCGCCACTTTGTTCGTCGTCGTCTTTGCTTGATTTCTGGTCCAAAACTTTTGTCCATCTCTGTTCTCAAGCGTGTAATTGAATTTTTCGCGCCAATTTTGACGATTTTCTGATCCGCACTCATTCTGTTCTCATCTTCAATTTGTGGGCCAGTGTGGGGCTCGAACTTGGATCCTTTGGATTCAAGAGTGCGCGCCTTAGACCATTAGGCCATAGCAGCATCAGCAGTAAAATAGCCAAAAGTGGTATATAAAGCAAACGCTTTTTCCCTGTACATTTTATGTATGTGCACAATATTTTTGTGCACAGCATACACACCATGCACAGATAGATACTGTTTGCTAGGTGCGCGCGCCCCACAAATCACAGATGTACAATGAATAGAGTTAGCAGTAGCAAACCATAGGTATGTTATGTATGCCCTGCTTGTTAACCAGTATGATTTTTTATCGTACCTGTTAGCCCTTTCTGTTCATGTGAACTATATTGTTATCCCTAAGGTGAACAATAACAATTTTCAGTAATGTTAACCACAGGATCCACCCCTGCTTATTGAGCCCTAATTTAGGTAACTGCTTTCCCCTACCAAAGAGGCAATGAACTTTCTGAAAGTGCCATGCAACAAATGTGGAAGAGCATTTGCATCAAAATATTCTTACAGCAGGCATGTTTCAAACATGCATCCTGAGGTCTACAATGAAAATAGGGATGTGACACCAGCTGATTCCATCTCCAATGTAAGCAGTGAAATAGCAGTTCCTGCATCAGTGGTTTCACAGTCCCAAACAGCACCCAGTATGGCTTCATCAATGAACAGGTCAAGTGTCAGTAAAGGCACAGAAAAACAACAACAAGTTGAAAGTGACAATAGTGAAGAAGAAGAGGAAGGGGATGATTTCTGGAGCTTGTTCATCAGACATGCAGTTGAACACATCCACAATAAAAGAGTAGCAGATGGGAAAACTGGGTATATATCCATAGTGCATGCTGCTGAAAACTTCCTTGGCAGCACACTGTTCGACTGCTTGCTCAAAACAATGGCAGAAAGATATTACTGGATGGAGAAAATAATGACAGCATCATATGAAGATAACCTTATGCAACAAATACAGGCCAAGGTGTCCAAACTTGAAGGAGAACTGGACGATGACGAAAGCGAAGAGATAAAGCAAGGAATAATTGATACAGCTTGGGATAAATACAAATTTTTAATCAGAAGAAAAGTACAACAGAATTTGGGAGAACTGGAACCATTGGTTGCTGTTAACTCTGATGATGAAGAAGAAGAAGAAGATGAGGAACAAAATGAAGACATTATCATTGCTGAATGACTGCACACAAAATAAATAACCTGTACATACATACTTCATATTTGTCTTGTATTGTCTGTTTGTAGCCCAACTTGTGTGATAATAACCTTTGTCTGCATCCAGAAAAGTTTTAGCATAAAATAACAGGTTAACAGGTATTGGTTAACAAAAGTTAACAGCACAAAGACGCAGAAAACGCACTATGTATGTACCCTATCTTGGTCAGTATGCATGCATGCATTGCATAATACATTCAGTTTGGTGGTACACTCCAAGTTAGCCTTGGTTAACAAGAATTACCTGTACAAGAAAGAAACACAGGAAGTACACAATGTAGCATTTGTATTTTGTATGCAATGCATATTGGGTTGGGGGTGCGCGCACCTACCCAGCAAACAGTATCTATCTGTGCATGGTGTGTATGCTGTGCACAAAAATATTGTGCACATACATAAAATGTACAGGGAAAAAGCGTTTGCTTTATATACCACTTTTGGCTATTTTACTGCTGATGCTGCTATGGCCTAATGGTCTACGGCGCGCACTCTTGAATCCAAAGGATCCAAGTTCGAGCCCCACACTGGCCCACAAATTGAAGATGAGAACAGAATGAGTGCGGATCAGAAAATCGTCAAAATTGGCGCGAAAAATTCAATTACACGCTTGAGAACAGAGATGGACAAAAGTTGCGGACCAGAAATCAAGCAAAGATGACGACGAACAAAGTGGCGGACCAGAAATCAAGCAAAGACGACGACGAGCAAAGTGGCGGGCCAGAAAAACGTCAAAATCTGGTACGCAAAGACGATGACAGCAGACAAGAGTGGTGGCGTACCAGAAATCAAGCACAAGGCAACGACGAACAAAGTGGCGGACCAGAAAATCGTCAAATTGCAGACAAAAGTGGCGTACCAGAAAATCAAGCAAAGACCACAATGAACAAAGTGGCGTACCAGAAAATCGTCAAATTCTGGTCCGCAAGATGGAAAGAACACAGCAGAGCACTGACACAAAGACTGCGCACAGAAACAGGCCATATGAAGCACACAAGACTTCGGCTTTAAAACCAAGCGCAAGCAGAAATACCTCAGTCCGACATGTATGCCTCTGTCCTGGTAGGTCGGTCATCCACACTTGCACCTCTCACTTGCTACAGTAACCCAACCAAGCGGGGTCAGTCTGGACAGCCTATGAACATCAATACGACACCTGTGCGTATATTATACGCACAGGGGGACCATTCCAAATTGCTATAGGCAGCTTGGGGTCCCAGCACGAAATCGTATTGATGTTCAGGCGTACCAGACTGACCCCACTTAGTAGTCCCATTGATGAGAAAAATGAAGCTGCCTGCAAACTGAAGGGGGGTTGGAATGGAAGTAGAAAATAGAGAATTAGATGGGGACAGTCTTTTGCAAACAACACTTCAACAGCTTGGACAATCCAGTTGCAGCTAGGCTTGATTGATTGATACTGATCGTAGTGCATTGCGTACATAGTGTGAAGTGAAGGACGAATAATATGTGTGCTTGCAGCAAAAACCCAAAATTTCAGTGTAAAACGACAGAAATAGTCAAAAATAGCAATAAGTTTGATGCGACGAACCTAAGGAGACGACGCAAAAAAAAGAAAAAGAAGAAAATCAGAAAAGAAAGAAGAAACGGTTAGGGCAAAAGAATTCTTGTTGAATGCAAAGAAGCAGTGGCGGGACGGGAGAAAGATTTGTTGTATGCGATCATCTTCTGCATTTGGTCGACTCAGGTTTACACGTTACGGACTTCCGTTTTTGGTAAGCCACCTGACATCATGCAACCGTACATTGTTGTGTAGTCTGCAGTGCATTGTGCTGTTATAACTGGTGTGTTCTCTCTTTTTTTCATCTGCTTGTTGAATAAAAACTTTCATTCATTCAACCAACCTTTGTGTATATGGTGTTGGTTACAGTCGACATGGTTGGTTTTATGATTTATTTCCAGGTTTTCATTGGCTGTGGTGTGTACGGCATAGAGAAGTTCAACAGTGTGCGCTACGAGTTTCGTAGGCAGTCATCTGAGTCGAAAATTGTAAGAAACGGGTAAAGTAAGCCTGAAAGGTAAACGCAGGGTGAATCCGGCCTTCTGAGCAGTGCTCAGTGAGCACTACACTTAACGCCGTTTCTTTTCGTATGTAAATGACAAGTTTACCCCACGAACATTCATTTTTCGATATAATGTTATTGCAGAGAGAGAAGTTGGAAAAAGTTGGCATAAAGCTGAACGAACCTAAATCATTGGAGGAGATACACAAGGTACTAGAAGGCAAGAAAATTTCTAAAAATGCACAATTCTCAAACGTAGCTTTGTCCGTCCGAAAATTATGTATGTAGGCTACATTTGTGTTGTGTACGTATTGTCAGGTGTCAGGACCTTTGCGTCCCAAAATTACGAAGTCTTCTCCCAAAATTCCCCATTCTACGGTGTTATTACATATGATCCAATGTATGATGGTGCGGGATAAATTCGGGCCACCCTTTGCTATTTCCAGTTGGAAAAGGGAGAATATTGGTAATAACGGTACCAAAATTATCCTTGTGTGCTCTACAATCTGGTGGTTGTACATTTGCTGGCCCGAATTGCCCCCAGCTGACCCCAATTTCAAGCGCGCATTGCCATATGTACGTATATGTGCCTAGGAATTTGAAGCGGCAGCTGAGGCGGAGGACTGGGAGAACGTGCGCGGACCTCGCGCCTGGGAAGACAACGTAGAATTCGAGCAGCTCAAAGAGAAACGGCGGCACTTGCTGGAGAAGGGAGCGAAAGCACGCGAAACCCTGCCGGAGAGAGAAGCCGTCGCCGACTCTTAAAAATTTAACCCCTTCTGTACACTCCGCGCCATTTACTGACCCGCTTCTGCTCTACCACCGAAGAAACAGCCTTCTTCTGTGTTTGCAGTTCCTAACTTTAACCCGTTCTCTCGCTTTACGTCCGTGTGCATCTGTGGTCGCTAAAGGGTTAATCGAACAACGGCCGAAGCAACCGGCCACGTTTCAACTCTTAACCACTCTCTGCACGGCTCTACTAAACTTCGGCCCATCTGCTGAGTCTGTGTGTCCGCTAAGGGTTAAATGGCGGATCAGCAGCAGCAGCCGCCAGATCCCGTCGTATCCTCCTCCTCCTCAACCAATCAGCAGCAAGCTCCGCCTCCTCCTTCCATCGTGACGTCATCCGCCGCAAGCTCGTCGCCTATTGGTCAGGAGCCCGAGGTTCCACCCCCTCCTACTGTTACGAGGCCGGGAGGCGGCGAGGCGGGGCGCGAATCGACGTCTCCGTTGCCGAATTTGGACGATCCACGCCTGCCCCCGGATTCCTCCAGTCCCACTCCCCTGTCCGAATCCGCCGTCCTGGTCGAAGTCCAACCGTCGGACGTACCGCCGACTCCTCCGCAACCTTGTAAACGCTCGGATTTGTATTTAGTTGCTGCGATTTTATTAAGGCGATCCATAACGCATTTCGTCGGCGCGCCTATGGTACAATATTGTTCTTTTGTGTGCCTCATGATGAAGCGAAGTTCAAGAGTAGAGCAGATAGAAGCTTCTCTGCTCAAATTTGCCATAAATGGACACGTTATTTAACCAGGGTACTATGGGGTAAACCGGCTATCGGGGTAAACCCGGCCACCTATCAGCAAATGATCAACCAAATAACTCATTTGAAAAGAGGAGAGTTCACGGAATCGATTGATATGTACTATTTGTCTCAATCAATCCATTGCATAACGGAGATATGCAGCCCTGAAACTTTGGTGGGGCCGGATTTTCTCATGGCCGGGTTTACCCCTTAGTACCCACTTCACGAGATTCGGTTCGTCATGGGGCATAAAACAGCATAGTATTTTGTATAGTATTTTGTGCATTGCGTTGCACTGCTTCGTACTCTTTCGTGTCATAGTCTTAACAGTATAGTATTTTGTGCATTGCGTTGCACTGCTTCGTACTCTTTCATGTCTTTCAGCCGCGGTCGTAGTGAATAATTCTCGGGAGCCCGGGGACGGGGAGGAAGACGACGCCGACTCCGCCCCCCTAGCAGCAGCTGCTCAGCCAATCACCGGCGGCGTCACTTCCACCACCGCAGCCGCCTCCGCCTCCTCAGTCCTTAACCCTTCCATTCTTCAGCAGCAACGGCCCAAAGCTACGAGCGCCGCCGTTAAGCAGCCCGCCGCGAAACTCTCCTCGGCTCGCTGGAAGCCGAATTCGGCCCTGGTTCAGCAAATCCTCTCCCTCGGGTTCGACCAGAACCTTGCGGAGAAAGCCCTGTTCTATACGAACAACGCGAGCGCAGATTTGGCGGTGGGCTGGATCCTGGACCACCCGGAGGCCGCGGAAGATCCCAGACCATTGGCTGCAGAAGGGCTTAACAGCAGTGACGAAGAGGAGGAGGAGGAAGAGGAGGAGGAAGCTGATGCGGAAATGCTGGCGGCTGCCTACAAGATGGTGTTTGTGGTGAACTGTCAGCTGAAGATGGGCGCGGGCAAAGTGGCCGCGCAAGTGGGACACGCCACGCTCGGCTTGTACAGGTAGGGTTTAGCCTGTTAGCTACCATGGTATGATCGGTCCAGCAAGAGTTGTCTCTGGGCCTTTGCCCGTGCTACTTAGTTCACAGGTAGGAGTACGTGTAAATAAAGTGCGGAGAAAAATCCGTGAATGATTTTCTATTTTTCGCAGCACAGCCGACAGGCGAAAGCCCAGAGACAACTCTCGCTGATCGGGACGGGCTATAGGCAGAGGTAGCGGGTATCCCAAATCGGTTTTGCGCAAAATTGTAAATACGCTTGACGCTTTGACAGGAAGAGTAGGCCTATACGAAGCAATTGTAATAGTGCGGGGTAATTCGGACCACCCCTACCCTATGCACCTCTACTCAATTAGATGGCGGCAAATCCAGCAAGTGTAAATTAAGTGACTACATCAGTAGTTTGGGCGGCCCGCATTACAGTGCATAGCATAGTATGTAACGTACATTCCCAATTCTGGATATAAGTTGGGGGGGGGGGGGGGGTGGCGGTGGCCCGCATTACCCCACGCTCTCCTATCCCATATCACCGCCCTTTTCCCTTCCATTAGGGGAGCTTCATAAAGTTTGTCACCCAAAAATGCATCCGTCGTACCCCCCATCACGCTTCCGTCACGCTTTGGCCGTTACCCCCTCCCCCCTACTATGCTTATGTCACGCTAACATCACATTCGTCAACCCCCTCTCCCTATTTTTCCATTACGTCCTGCTTTATGAAGCTCCCCGTACGTATACATGTTTTCTTTCAGGCGACTGTTAGACAGCGGGGAAGCGGGCGGCAACGCCGTGGCTGCCTGGGATGCGCTGGGCGAGGGCAAGGTGGTGGTGCGGGGCGTGGACGAGGCCCACCTTCTGCAGCTGGAGCAGCAGGCCCGGGGCCAGCGCGTCCCCACCTACCTGGTCCTGGACGCCGGGCGAACCCAGATCCCCTCCGGCTCCGCCACCGTCCTCGCGCTATTCGGACCCAGCGCCGACCTGGATAAAATCACGGCCCAGTTGAAGCTACTCTGATTGGAAGGGGGGTTTCGTTTAGACTGGTATATTAGAGAAAGATGGCAATTTGGGGAAAAAGTTGTATGGTAAGGAAAGGTTTGTCTGTGTTGAATGATGGATGTGCATGTTTTTCTCTGCTACACTACTTATTGTTGGTTTTATATAGTAAGTACCTACGGTATGAATGAACCACTGACTTTGCCATGAAACAGCTGAGTAGAAAGGTGGACAAGGAAGGACAGTGGGCAACGGAGAATTCGAATACTGCGATAGCTCGCATGAAGAATGTGTACGTACTGTAGGTGTGCGAGTACAACCGACGCCAATATTGTTTGTACGAGACGTACGTACGTAGTTGTAGTTTCATACCATACGTAGAACTGTTGGTAGTACCAGACCATGAGTCCTGATAGTACGTATCATGACGCCCGTTTCCCAAAATGAGGTACATGCAATTTGCTTTTTGTTTTCATTGATGCGAATACTGAAATGCTGACATATTCTGAGCAAATGAGCTGCTTTTATTCGTCTGCTGACTCTTTGCCTGTATTCTGGATACATTTCCTGTTTCATAACGTTGCTTGATGTGATGACTTGGCACGTGTGTGTACATGTGCTTTGATGTTTCCAACATAAATTAGTTGGGAAAAAAGTTTTCTAGTCTGCCGTAGCGTATTTAAATTATTGTTTAAATTTGGCTAATTTTTTGTGCCTGCTGTCTTTGTATACGTTGTAAATAACGTCAAACAATTTGGCTATTGACTAGTTGCGATAAGACTTGGGTGGTCGCGAGGTGCATCTACTGTAAGTTTAGATTCCGTGCCGTCGTCGTTCGGTCATCTGGGAATGGAAAAGGAGCGAGCGAGCGAAGAGAAGAAATACAACAAACGACGTCGACGACCACAACAGCGCCAGCCAACGAAACTTTCACCAAATATATCACGGACAGGAAGACCTGTCCTCGCGAAGTACCCAAAAGTGTTAGCGCAACTGGTCCATCATAGGTGGGTCTCTCGCTACGTACGTACATGTCGGTACATTACGTATACGAACGGCTTCTCTCGCGTAAAGTATGCTATGCTCTGCTAGTGTGCCGTGCCCGTTTTGTTGGTTGTAAAGCGTACACAGTACTGTACAGTAGCGTACACAGTACACATCCAGATGTTCAACTTTGCGAAAAAAAATGAAAGAATTTATTTAGTGCATTGCTGATCTTTCATCAATATAACTTGTGCAGTAGCTAATCATAATGAGGATGGAGCTGCAAATTACGATTAGAGCACTAGACAGGTTGCAAATTGAAGCAGCACAAACACAAAAAGTTTCATGAAGCAACGATCGTTTCATGACTATCGCCCCCGTTGAATTCGACTGCAGACATGCGGTCTTGTTGAGGTAGGAAAGTCGGCATCGATGTCGGCAGCAAACATCGAACTGGGCACATGTGCCAGCTTGACCCAAACAGATGAACGTATCCCACGTTTCCTTGTAAGCACTCGTTGATAGGTCATCGGAAAAGAAAGGTGTGTCGATGAAGTTCGATGCACTACTGTAATGAATCGTAGTATTGTTCAGCTTCAGGTCCACAAGCGTCACCAAGCCATTCAGTCCATAAAATTTCGCTTCGTGGCGTAAAGTGTTCAGTTGCCGTTCGCTCATCGTTGGTGGAAGAACCGCGTTTATCGGGTTACGCAAGTACCGCAAGACGTAATCGAACATCGTGTTATTGACGTCACTACAGTAAGCACCGAATAGTGACATCACGCTGAGAATAAGCGCTCTCCTCAAATCCTGTTGAAGCATGTTGGCCAAGATATACCACTAGTTGGCGTCTCGTACACAGAAAGTGTAGTAGCTTGTTTGTTTGTACAATAATAAGACATTGGGATCAATTTCGTCTTTATCACTGAAGCGTGAAAATTCCTAAGCAGCAACAATTTGAGCTCCATAGCAGTAACTAGGTAACCGTCTTCACCCCAAGTGCTCAAATTCTCGAACAAGTGACGCTCAGAAAAACACAAGATGCATGCACTGATATTGCAGAACATAGTACGTGTGTACAAGTTGATGGATGAATATAGGTGTAGATTGCTTTAATTTCCAGACCAAGATTGGAGTTTAGTAGTTGCGCCATCGTAGGAGGAATATTTCTCCTAGAAGAACATACTGTACAGGTAACAACAGAGTTACGTACCACGCCTCATTCATGTACCGTACAACAAAGTAAGCATTGGAAACCAGCCCTAGCTTTCAGTACAAAACGGTCAAACGTTCGACCGAACTTTGTACACATTTTGGTCATTCAGCAACTTATCAAGTGCACACACCTACTGTATCAAAGACATAAAAATTACAAATTAGCACTGCAGGCACTAAAGGAAGAATTGAAGAAAATGATCTAGTAGCTCCATAATGACCTACATTTAGCTACATAGCAGTTTTAGCAGCAAAAGCTTGGAAACACCATAATACAATACATAGCTTACCCGCGATAACCTAGCCAGCCGAAGCTGTGGTGGTCACTGACAGAAACGGCAAAAATTATACGCTCGAGTACAAAACAACACAAGAAAAGTCATTCAGAATTACATCCAAACAAAAAACAAAAACTAAGCCCTGAAGATTATCTGACCCAAGAATAAGCACACTTTTCTGACAAAAGAACCCCAATAAGCAACCATAAGTTGATTTGATTTGCCACAAACAGAGAGATGACGCAAAACAAAAAACTTTGACCTCACCTCATTGCATAGGACATCAGTAGTTGATATGTGAAGCGGTACCTAACCTACAGTACAAGTTCCTACGGTAGCATTCGCAAACCAATGCCAATACGCATCACAGCAGAGCAAAGCGAAGAAACTGGTGCCAGTTCAACTCAGCTGAGCTATAAAAACCTGGCGATATCCGTACCCATTTTCAGACAAGAAGGTACCGTCACTCCTTCAAGAGCCACCTGTAACACGTAAATAAAGGCACCCATTAGACCAGAACTGCGCAGTGCACCCGTAGCTGAGTGGTGAGGGCGTGCAGTAAATCTTCAACCCCAGGTTCAAATTCATGCAAATCCATACAAACGCAACCATTCATAAATGTAGGCAAAGGTGCCAGCAATTTTCGGGGCGCACATGTGTCCCCATTTATTTCTCCAAGCAACTTCCCCCTTCCCCCCCCCCCCCCCCCCCCCAAGAAGAAAGCCTTGCTTGTTTTTATTGCTTACGTCAGAATGGACAAAGGTTGAGCAGTCAATCGGCACCAGATGAGTCGGCATCATCAGCGGATTCCGTTCTGCTGCAGTCGGTGGACTAATCGTTTCGCCTCCTGTAGTTCCGCTCGAACTGGGGGTTGGGGCGCAGGGACGCGTGGCGTCAAGGCGCTCTTGTACTTTCTGCAGAAATTCGGGGGACAGGCGGGATTCGATCCCGTCCGCTGGCACGTAGTGCGACAGTAGCGTCATTATCTGAAAAGCAGCAAGAGGAATACCTACGTATCGAGTGAAAGGTAAAACAGGGCGCTCTAGAGATTCATTTCATTCATTTCTTTGACTATTCATATGCATTACCAGATGGTCTCTATAATGCGTATAAAATAACGTACGTACATACCCTCGCACACGCGTAGGTACGTCGTACGTACACAAGAAATGCTACGTAGGTACGTACGTACCCTCTCGCACATGCGAATGCACATACGTTCGTACATACATTACATGCTACGTACGGTAATGTGTACATATCCACCCGAACACACGTATGCGAACAATAGGTACATACACAAGTTATGTACACAAGCATTGCTAGTGCGGTACATACGCACGTACTACTCTCTCGCACATGCGTACGTACAGTATGTAAGTACGTATTGTACGTAATGCTCGCTTCGCTACATACGCCAACCATTGCAACCAGACTAGACAGCAAATAATTATCCCGCCTCCTTCACCTGTTTCGGTTTGAGTTTCGACGTGAGTTCACCGCACAGCGTGTCGATATACTGGTCGTCTTTTCTGCTCTGGAGCAAATGAGACGCCTGGATCAGCGGCTCAAGTCGCTCGCTCAATCCCGACAACTTCTTGTGATCCAACCACGAGCCAAATTCCGATACATTGTGCCTACACAAAACAGACAAAACTATTTACGTACAGTACGTACAGCAGGTATAATGTAGACCTACGGTATCATTACAGAAACTAAACGCTTTCATTGCGGACAGAAAAATTTCAGAATTTCAGAATAAAATAGGGTACTGTGGGGTAAACCCGGACACCTAAAGTAAGACCAGAATTGCTGGGACCCATGCATTATTTATCTCGAGAACTACGCGACGTAGACCAACGCGGTCAAAACTTCCACGGATAACTTTAGCTCGCCTCTCCAATAAAAAAACCGCTTGCGTCTATCTTCTCTCAGTGGCGAGATATCGCCAAATTCCTTCAGTACTGAAATCGTGTCACCATTTGGCAGACGCTAAACCACGCAAACCACGACCCTGTACGCCCGATGCCCATTTTTATCGTTTTCATCACGTATGCATATTTCTACCACTTTTGATTTTTCGGGCGTTTGCGAGGTTTAGAATCGCCCAATGGTCCACGCCCAATTTGGCGATTTTAGTACTGAAGGAATTTGGCGAGATCTCGACACTGAGAGCAGATAGAATCAAACGGCTTTTTTTATTGGAGAGGCGAGCTAAAGTTATCCGTGGAAGTTTTGACCGCTTTGGTCTACGTCGCGTAGTTCTCGAGATAAATAATGCATGGGTCCCAGCAATTCTGGTCTTACTTTAGTATATCTCAGCAACCATACGACCGCTTGAGACAAGTAGTCTACCAATCGCTTCCTTGCACTCTCCTCTTTCAAATGAGCTACCACGTTCATCATTTGCTGAAGCGGCAAGTTCAGAAAAGCTTAGGTGTCCGGGGGTTTACCCCATTGTGCTCTACTCTACGTACTTGATCTGGAAGGCGCGATCGAAATTGCACAGCTCCTTTCTGAACATGAGGTGGTTGAAGGCAGCGGCGCACACCAGAGACGTCAGTTGACTAAATACCGCCGACAGCAGAACGGAATCCGCTCCAAACGCTGACAGCTTACAGTGGACCAGACCCAGGAATTCCAGCAGGTCGTTCAGAGCCTGAGCCGACGGCTGCCGGTTAAGGCTGTCGGATGAGGCGGAGGAGGAACGATGCGCGCCTGACGTGATCGCCGCCTCGTGTTCCAAAAGGGCGGGCACTAAAACAGAGGAAGCAGAAAAACTGGTAGATGATGGTAAAGTATAGTAGGTGGTGTGCGTATACAGGGAATATGAACGGTTGGGTACAGTAATGTAGTAGTGGGGTATGAACGGTGGGGTACAGTACGCCGGGGTATGAATGAACGGTGGGGTACACAGACAGGGATATGAACGGTGCACTACATATTCGTATGATGAGCCCTAGACAGACTGAGGAACCCAAATCTGGTGGTTTGGCGAGAGTGGGCTAGTATGCAAGAACTTCCAACTGAGCAGACAAAAGTGGGGCTAGAGTTGCAGTGTATTTCCGCTTACCGACTTTGGGCATCAGCACCGGTTCCAGGGCCCGTTTCATAAAGTTTCTGTACGCGTCCGCTAGGCGTCGCTCCAGCGTCTCTCTCAGCGGTCGAACATCCACCTGACTCAAGCGCTGACTTCGCTGCTTCTCCGAACAGCTCGCGAACCATTCCTGAACAGACGTAAGCAGGTATAAGGGTAGTGTGGGGTAAACCGGACAGTTTGGAGAACTTTGGGACGCATAAAACGATTCGATTGGTGAAAAAAGCTATGTCCAGTTTTACCACAGAGTACCCAACGTACATAATATCGTATATTCTAGGTACATACAGTACGTTACTAAGAGGATATTCTCAAAATACGCAATCGAAAGAGCAACAGTGAGGTACCCTTTTTGGAGCACCTCGTACAAAAATTGCTACGTTCGCTTGTGGGCAGATTCATACAGGGTGTTGCATTGCTTCCTCTTCCTCATTCGCATACTGCCTCAACAAATTGAGCAATCGCCAACAGTTGACCATCCATAAACCCAACACGTCCAAATCGTGAGATTTCTAAAATCGAAGCACATAACAGGTGACTCCACCTTTACTGGCCCAATGCTTGTCGCCTAACGTGTACTTTTCGTACATACGAAGTAAATTAACTCCGAGGCCAGTAGTGCCATCAAATGCAAGTTCATAGGCACGTGTAGTCATCTGCCCCCGGGCAAATATATACTATACAATATATGTTTATTGCTTGCAGGCAAACGAACCTACAACCATGAAAGTCGATGTGAATAAAAAAATAGAGCAAAAATGGTAATCGGTCAGTTCTAGCCAGCAAAACTAGACGCGACTGCAAGCATCGATTTTCGCCTTGCTATTTTCATTCACATGGCGTGCCTGATTGATCTGTACTGAATGCAACTATATTGTACAAACTGTGACGTGCCGCGTTCCATATGGCGATAGCCGGGCCCCGAAAAGGGGGGAGAGAAATAGGACCGAACGGGAATCGAACCCGCTACCCTCGGACACAGCTGCGGACTTAGGCAACCCCACCAGGGACCGGTCCGGGGACTTTTGGCTAAACTCGCCTTACATACCTAGAACTGGTTTACGTACACTACTACTGGCCTCGGACGCTATTGCCATACGTACGCAGTACGTAACATCCCGCCCGCCAAGCAGGCGCCCTCGCCGTCCACTACTGGACACTCCTGGTCCGAGGCATTTTGATCAAGGTGTCTGCCCAACACCTCCTGACGGCTTCGGGTTCCTTTTCGTCGGTCCTCCATGTGACGTGCCGCGTTCCATATGGCGATAGCCGGGCCCCGAAAAGGGGGGAGAGAAATAGGACCGAACGGGAATCGAACCCGTTACCCTCGGACACAGCTGCGGACTTAGGCAACCCCACCAGGGACCGGTCCGGGGACTTTTGGCTAAACTCGCCTTACATACCTAGAACTGGTTTACGTACACTACTACTGGCCTCGGACGCTATTGCCATACGTACGCAGTACGTAACAAAACATACATCGACAGTTGTCTTGATAGCGCCGTGAATTGCGGTGAAGAGAGAGGAGAAAGATGCTTCGTCTCCCTCCTGATCGTGGTATCGAAAGGCAAGTAGAAAGAGGAAAGCCGGTAGGCCGGGACTCAACACAGCTGCCAGTCGAGGCTTCAGATCTGAACAAAATCACGTGCCATGTCATATTGTCATGTGATCCCAGGAACAGGGTACCAACAGGGTACCACGGGGTAAAGTTGGACACCCCTACTTTTCTCAACCAGCATAGTGACTTGAATACAGTGTATGTATGCGACCAATTCAGCTGGGATGCACCGCACCGCACTTCGAATCTGCTATTTATAGTCATGAGCTTTAGATAATGTAGTGGGATGTCTAAGGTGTCCACTGTCCACCCTTACCCCATTGTTGGTCTTAAAGGCTTCAGGTATAATATTACATACACCTATCACGTACAGTACAAGCTTACCAGGCACCAAAATTCGAACGAAAGCCGCCACGTCTCTGACTTCCAACAAAGCCGAATGTTGCATAAACTCCAACGGCAGTGCACGTCCCATGCGCAAGGCAGAACCTGCAAACAGTCGCACACACCCAGGATCACTAACCAATTTCAAACATAGCCACGCACCGTACGCATGTAGTATGCATATTCTTTCAAAGCATGTACAGTACGTACATAAGTGCGTAGAACATATCGTAAAGTACAGACACCTATTCATAAGTATGTACAGTACGTACGACATAACGTACACAGCATACTGCTTGGATACGCATGTATGTATGTAATGTACATACGTAATATTATACTGGACAGTGTACAAACAAGTAGAGCATTCATACCTGCAGATCCATTGAGACCGACCGCTTCCAGGCTTTTGTTCAACTCTCTCTTGGACCGAACGCCCGAAGTGGCATTCTCCAGCTTTTGTCGCAACATCTGACGATAAAAAGCACACCGATCCACCACTAGCTAAGGTTGCCTCAACTACTGCTGAAGATTTTTTAGCGTAAGGCAGAGCTCCTCTTATTGAAAGTGTACAGAATTTTCGTGAGGCAACTTTTTTACGAGCACACTACGCCCGTTGCAAAACAGAACGAGCGTTGCCTTCACAAACAGAAGCTGCATCTCCATAAAAGTTGGTTTGCGACTTACCAAATTCTCCGAAGCCAGATGCCCCAACTCGTTCTGAACCAATGCCTGCAAGTGATGGCCATCTTCCAATAAGCCCTGAAAAAACACGAACCAGTTCCCACAAAATCAGTTCCAATGGAGTGTCCAACGGTAAAATCATCCATTCATACTTGGTCAGTAAATGCCAAACGGTAAAAACTGGCGGATGGGGAGGCTTCCAAGTTTGCCACTTTCGCCATTCTTTCTGCAGTTAGCGTCATGTCATGACAAGTAGAATAGGCAACAACTCATCAATCCCATCACTTTCCAGACATCAAAACAGCCCAGGGTTCTGTGCATTTGCAATTACATAATAAGATGACACAGCCTGCTTGCTACATCGTCAACACAGGTGGGCGTATTATGAAGCGAACTTAGCTGGCAACCTAGCACGCTTTTTCAACTCGTAAAATACGCTTTACAGCTAACTATAGCAAGTCAGAGCAAGTAAAAGCGATATTGTAGACGATAAGACGCTCTGCAGCAAGTCGAAACAGCCGTGTACTGTTCATTTGACTCCTAGGGCGGTGCAAAGCGCATCAAAAGGGCGTGGGTGTGACACCCATAAACATTCCACAAAACGCCCATACAGATACATACAATATGTACATAGATAGCGTAACAACAGAAAGCAAACGGTACATATGCACACATAGGGTATATTGGGTTAAATTTGAACAGTGAGATACTACTTCTGGAATAAAGTCGGACGCCAACCACGACCAAACAAAACAGTACACTAGGTCAGCAAAACGAAGTAGAAAACCTAATCCATTCCATGAAGTAATCGGACCTAGTTCTGTTGGAAGTAAAGTCACTCAACAACGTTGAGAAAAGCTGGAGTGATTGGTGTCCGACTTCCCCCGTAAACCCTACAACGAAACGTAACGGAAACACCGCAATCATACGCTAATGGAACAGCAAGGCATACATACACACAGAGGTGGCACATCGGAATGTAATCTGGATGGTATGGGCATACCGCATACAAGCTGAAAAGAGAAAGCCTAAAGAAATATGAGTCTGGTACGCAGCGCGCAAATGCCAACTGAACACCACAACACATCCATATGCGACGCTCTGTATCAAATAAATCAGCAAATTTTCCAGTGTTAGCAAAAGCGCCCATATGCACTGCATAAAATGACTGCAATAGTTTAGCCAACTTTACTTTACATTTCAAAGTTCTTAGCGAGGCAATAGCTAGGAAGCAGGAAAAGCCGAGACGGCCAAAGTTTACAAACAAATCTCAGCGGTGTTTCGAGCAGCCAAAATGCCGGCTATTAGCCACCTACTTGAGCTTGCTATGCGCCAAATAATTGTAAGAATGGTGGTGCAGCTGTCGGTCTACAACACTACTATCAACTGAGGGACCAACAACCAAAGGACCAGGTTGTTGTATTTGCAATCCAAAAGCCTTGCAATGCAGCTTTCGTACCTATTCACAAACACACGACATCCCTGATTCGCTCCGATAAATTCAAAGAAACAGGACTTTCAAAACGTCGGCATCCACATAAAGAAAGAAAAGGTTCACCGACAAACACATCTTTTTGACGATATTCCGTAAAATAGGGCGAGAAGACCAATGGGACAACAACGTGCATATAACGAACGAGTACACAATCAGATATTGCGTGTTCAATGACCGATTTGTGATGTAAGACAGCGCAGCATGGGGTGTCCTCAAAACTTTAATCGAAACATACCGCTGTCACACCTTCATAAAAAGCGCAATTTCAAAGTTGACACCAAATCGTAATCCATCCGTTCGCAACTTTCGCGCGAGACAGAAGAATTTACACAACAAAGCAGACGGAACCTTTGTCAAGGTTTCGGTTCTCATCTGCGCGCGCTTTACGAGAGAGTTTACGGTTCATTTTATGTGCCATTATTTCGCCTGTATGTACATTCTAGTGGGTACTCATACTGTATGTGCAGTCTTGCACCTCATACGAAAACAAACAACCAACTCCAAAAAAACGTAGCCGCACCCACAACAAATTACAATCTCAACCATACGCACACCTCAACCGGCATCGCTTGAATTATGAAGATGCAACGTTAAAATGGCAACCTTGGCATATGGACAAACGGCGAAAATATGGCAAAAATTTGTCATAGCAAACCTACACTTAGAGAATAAGTCAAATATGTTGAATGAAAGGACGATCCATGAGAACATGCCAAATACGACATATAGGGTTTTCCCAATGATTTCTTCGCGGCCGGCCGGCCGGACCAAAACATAAGTGGGCCGGACCAATCATAAGGAACAAAAATTGGCCGAAGCCCTTCGCCTTCTTTGGGCCACCTGTCTGTTCTCTCACATCCCTGACAGATCTTCTCCCTCCTCCCTCCCCTCCTTCCCGCTGACCCTAACCCTCTTTATGACCACTCAAGAGGGAGGAAACAAAAAGCTCGTCCGTTTCGTCCGATGTCATGGGCTGGGACAAAAAAGTCCGGACCGGACAGCCTTTTTGGATCATTAGGAACACGCTAATCCTTCGGCCGGCCGGCGGGTCCGGCCCATTTTGCTCATTGGGAAAACCCTTATGTTATAGTAAGGCCACGCACCTCAACTCACATTGATTCCCTCCCACACGCACCAGCAAGGACAAACATGCAACAAACACACAAGAGGACAAGATAGGGACTGAAATGCCAGCTGATGATGAGACCAAATTGCTCCTTCCCTCTTGCAAATAATAGAACGTGTTCAACCTTGTAACATCCGTATCAAAATGATACCAAGTAATGCAGGCAAACGTACATAGCTGACCTTGGCGCGAAGAAAATTTGACCAGAAGGATGACACCGTTGGACACGCATGAATGTTTCAATAAGCAATACAAACATAAATAAAATAAAATGCCGATGCTGACTTGTATGGTGTCACGATCCTTCTCTCTCGCCTGCTTGTATCCCTTCAATTGTTCATGCAAGTCAGCAATAGCGCTATCTCGCTGCTCCATTTGGGCAATCATATCCCTGAAAGTGTGCAAACAACTCTTCTTTTAGTTCAATGGAGCGTCTCGCCAAGGCGCAAGATATCGGGGTTCGATTCGCAAGATATCGGGGTTCGTTCGATTTTTGTGTACAAACGATTATAAATTCCTGCTAATGACATTATGAAATACGCTTGCCTCAAAAACAGATACGTATGCAAAGTGTACATACTGTACGGACTTACGCATTCATACAATACGCGACACACGTAAACACCAACTGCTCTGCCAGTCCCCATAGCTCAGTGGTACCGGCAGCGCAACTCACTCACACCCGCGTTCGATTCCTTGCCCACCTCACCCAACTTTATGTTCCCAGCTTTTCTCACTCGATAATCCTCTTTTGCTCTCTCGCCTGACGTTCCAAGCACAATTCCTTTTCCACAGCATCCAAGGCAGCCGTTTCGTCCCCTTTCTGCTGTTCATGCTCGTGTTGTTCTATGCCGTTTCTACTGCCGTCCATCACAGGCGGTGCTGCTTGCTGATGTTGCGGTTCTGGACCTGCGATTCTGTTCAGCCACTTGAATTTCCTGCCCAGAGTACCGAAGGCGCCGCCTCCATTGAGATCCGGCTAAAAACAGCGACACATAAAGACGTGGAGGTGGGGTGGGATTGAAACATCAAACTCGCGGGTTTCTGATTCTGATTCCGTAAGCTGACAAAGCATCTAGTCATCTAGTCTGCTCAGTACGTACGTACAGAGGAGAGGTATCCCAGAGTACCTCATTGTGCAACTAGGGGTCCTACCTATTGCGTACAATTGGAAAAACCGAACACCAAGCCATTTCTCTATCCAGGCTAGTTAGTGATTCTGAGCGAGTCCAATACAAGCTTTCACCGTCCGGTTTTCCCCATAGTACCCTACACTGCGCACTGCATCCATTCTATTCTGCTCAGGCGTTGTAGGGTTATGTAGGCCAAACGAGGATAGTAGAGTAGTCAAGTTCAGTTATTTCCCCCGCCACATCCTACATGCACACATACTACCTGCGCCTCTTCCTGCGTGTTCGACGTCCGTTTTCCAGCCTGCAAGCTGCCTCTCTTCTTCACCGCTCTCTGGTTCTGAAACTTGGCGGCCAGGAGCGCCCTTAACTCCACGCTCTCGTCCCTCCTGCGCTCATTGTCCTCGATGTAGGACTCCAGGAGTCGCTGAAAGTTAACCCCTTCCGGACCGCGCTGGAACTTCTCCTCCATTAACCGATCCAGTTCCCCGCGCAGCCTGCCGTTGGCGATCTCCAGCTCCTGAGAGCGCAGCTGTTCCCACGCCTGAATGGAACCCGCGCCGCTCATCCGCTCCATCAGATCGCGAGCTAAGCCGTAGGCTCTGCAAAAACAGGGTAAACGGGTACTATTTTTAGGTAACTAGGAGGGTACTACGGGGTAAACCCAGCCATGGGAAAAATTGACCACATATCTCAACAACCAACACAGCGATTGAGACAAACAGGACACCAATCGATTTCTTGAACTGCCCTCTTTCAAATGAGGTATTTCGTTCATCATTTTCTGAAACAGCAAGTTCATAAGCAGTTTGGGGACTGGGTTTACCCCATGGCAGGCGGCCGGGTTTACCCACAGTACCCTTGTGAAAGAATGCAAGCCTTTCCCACCTCACCTCCTTCCCTCCAAATTCTCTCTCCTCCAACGTACGTACGGTACATAGCATAGTACATACAATCATCCCGCACATTGTAAGAAAAGAAAAGAAACGCGGAAAAGAAACTTTACTTGCTTGCTTGCATTGTACATATCATCAACAGTATGTATGTACATCCTTCACGTGTACGTAATGTACGTACTTGGTCTTTTCCAGCTCCTTCTCCAGTCGTTCCTTCTCCGTGGCCAGGGAGCTGAGGAGTGCCTGTTGCTTGAGGACCAGCCCAACCTCTTCCAGCTTCAACCCTCCAGCTCCGCTCTCATCTCCATCCATCTCGGACAAAGTAGCAGTGGAGGGAGTGCCTACTCCTCCTCCTCCTCCTCTCTGCGTGCCGAAGGGTGAGGAGTGGGCACTGCCGGAGCTCGCACCACCACCACCCAGCGCTGCCTCTCGCTCCAACAGCTCGGCTTGAAGACGACGGAAGGAGGAGAGCTCGGCGGCGCGAGTTTCGCAGGTTTCTGCCACTGAAACAGTCATGCAGAGACGAATGGATGCCAGAGTCAAAAGGGAACACGACTGTACATACACAGGGAATGGTGTACCATGTTATACATACATACAGCTAGGCAGGTACAGTACGAGTACATGTTGGTGAATACGTACTTACAGGTACGCAACAATTCGTCATGTATTGTGTACTAAAAGAACATTACACAGTACACACTGCGTACAATGTACAGTATGCGCATACAAACACAACGTATGAGCATGTGCGTGTTCGGTTCACAAAAGCTATGAACGAACCCACACAAATACAAGCACATAAGTAGGTACGCCTCGCAGTATCCCATGCTCACACAACAACCAGCGTACGCCGGGCATACGCTCAGCGTCTCACGGCTCCGCCCAATGCAAAAGCATGACGGACATCCATAAACGACAAGCTGAGCGCATTTCTCTGAATGGTAGCTGACCGTTGGTATTCATGATAAGACCGTACGTCCTACGTGCAAAATGTTGATGATAAGCACTTGCTTCAGGATCCCAGGCAGATGCACTTGCAGTACGACGACAACTGATCAAATATTTCTTGCGCGTACGTACATACAGTCCGTCGTTTCGCCCAAAAATGAACGTTGGTCTTCGTCAGTCAGGGTCAAATACCCAGCTTAGAACGTTGGGTAAGAACGTACTGCACGACGTGCCACGCAAGCGTTGGGTAGGTAAAAACGCACTGCACGTGCATCTGGCTACGATTCTGTCTGAAGCAAGTGCTGAATTCCCTCCAATGTGAATGAGTGGGGCGCTTCAGACGTGCTCCAAGTTTTCTCCGAGCGAGTTTGCTCCGACTTTGGAATGACTTTGTTTTGATCCGAAACGAACTTCAATAATGACTCACACGACTTCGAATTACAAACTCGGTTGTTCACACGCGCGTTCTAAAAAACCGAGCGAGTTCGGAGCGGAGTTCACGTCTGTAGCGCCCCAGTGTTCCAACTCCTCCTCCGCTTACACTCTTTGTTCTTCAGTTCCGTCGCCTCCCTGGCGTCCCTTAGCTCCTTGATGCGCCGTTTGGCCTCCTGTCGCTCCGCCTCCACCTCCTCATCCAGCTGTCTTCTCCTCTGCTCCGCTTCCTGCTTCTCCCTCTCCGCCTGTTTCAGCGCCTGCGTGAGTCGCCTGTTGTCTGCCTGCTGCTTGTCCAGCAGCTGCGTCAGCTCCTCGATGTGCGTCTTCTGACCCGTGAGCGCCGCCTGACACAGCCCGTACTCCGCTTCCACGTTCTCTAAACTGCGCAGACGACGACGCAAATCCGGCGCCGCCCCGGCCTCCGCTTCCAGCGAGCGGTTTTCCACATTCTGAAGAACCACACGGAAAAAAGAGCTAGTACGCTTGTAGCAAGCGCGTATCTTACGTACTACACATATGTACACGTGCGTATGCGCACCTACAGAAGGAAGGTCATGTGTGAACAATAGGTACTACTGCTTACTGCATTTTGCGGAGAGGGAAAGGAAAATGTCTGCTGTGCGATGTGCACGTGCTATACACAAGTAGGTACCTGTACATGCATGCAAGTGCTACACCAAAGTCCCTAATGACAACGTGCAGTGCAGTACGTACAGTGCATACCGCTTTGTCCAATTTCTGCTTCAGCTCAATGATCTTATTTTCCAGACCTTTGTTCAAGTTTTGCAGGTGGCTAACCGAACGCGCTTCCACCTAAATAAACAAATCAACACATTCCATCCGACCTCTTGCAGTCCTTCCACCTGTTCCTACGTCATACGTATTGCCAGTTTGTCCATGTTCTTTCTGGCTCTTTTCTTTCTTTCTCTTTTATGGTTTTGCCAGCACTGTCGAGTTTTTTGAATTTCCGCAGGCCTGATTTATGCCACTAGCCACTTACCTTGAGCTCCTTCAGCCGTCGCTTGGCCAACCATCTGCGCACGCAAGATTGCGCCAGCACAATGCGAGCGCGATAGTTGCCGTAGCGTCGACGTATGAGATAGCCGCGAACGTAACGCTGCAGGTTGACGAGTAGACGCTCGAAACGAAGCTATAACAATAAAGTAACAAAATATAAACAATGCATTCTTTCATCTCAAGCAGAAATAATGCAGTCGCAACGCGTAAGAATGATGTTTCAAGGGTAAATTTTGATGGGGCAAAAATGGACAGATTTCCCACAGCTAGCGGTAGTTCAGTGATTACTGATTACTTCCCACTTACAGTACAGTAGCTCACTTGAGTGCCAGAGTAGTATTCGAATCCTCACCCAGCAATACACTGTTCTCAAATCACTTGGGTTGGTTGAAGAAAGCCTAGTGTCCGGTTTGACCCCACTGTACCCTAATTCGAACGAAGTGAAGTTTCCGCCTACCTTTTCCACCTTCTTCCGCACAATCTTCCCTCTCGTCCTGCACTGGATACCCAGTACTGCGCGACGGAGCTGTGCGTATTTCCTGCAGACCAGCCAACCGCGCACCCTGCGCTGCATGCACACCACGGCGCGGTGCATCTGCAGATAGTGCAAACGACGCCAAGCCAAGAAAGCCCGACCCACAGCCTGAATGGTGAGAAGGCAGCCACGAATCTGAAAAGAACGGAAAGACCATCATAAAACAAAACTCGAGACAGAAGGAATGCGATTAGCGGGGAAAACGACAAGTTGGCCACTCAGCTACGTTCATACATACAGAGTAGGTAGGTCAAAGTCAAAGGAAGGTAGACTAGAACGGATAATTATAAGAATTGCCTCAGCGTATTTTATGGTATCTCCATTTATGGCTAAATGAAGAGCGCATGCCTTTGTATACTATGTAGCCTACAAAACGTAATGTACGCACGTACTACGTACAATACCTGGAGATATCTCTTTCTCTCCTTGAACCCGCGCCAGATGGTCTGTATTTTCACAGCCGCCAATGACAAAATCTCCGACCTGAGCCGCTCCAAATGCGCAACCTGACCAGTTCGGAAGAAGATCTTGGTTCGCCCCAGAGCGAATTTGGTTTCATCCTGTATGTACGTACAAGCAAACACGTCCACCAACAAACAAGCGAAACAGTTCATTCAGCGAGAGTTGTCTATCTCTGGTCTGAGCCTTTGCCCGTGCTGCGCAATTTACACGTTCTCCCGCAGAATAGGAATAACAGAAACAAGGAGAAAAGTTGTGAAGCAGTTTTTCAAATTTTTGCAGCACGGGCAAATACCCAGAGACAATTCTCTCGGGACGGATTATAGCATCACAGTCAATAGCAAATATCACGTAGCAAGCCTGCGAGGTACATTATTTAGATCACTAAGGCTACTTACCGTGATGTGTCTACGGCAGGCGCGTTGAGCGAACTCCACTGGTTTATCACGCCAAAGCCGAGCGTTGGGATAGAGAACGCGGTAGCGACGACCGAATTCATCGTAAGGCCATCTACAAAACGATAACTTTACAAACTGCATCACAAGAATGCTCCAACGCAGCATATCCGCCTCTTGGCCCAAATTATCCCAAACTACCATACACACCCACCAAGCTAACCTAAAGTTGTGCGTAACTGCGTAGCACAAAGGTTACGTAATACCTGGACGGGTAACCCGCGGCGGAAATCCGAACCGTTTCCAGCACACCGCAGGCTCTCAGCTGTTCGATGGCTCGTTTGGCGTCGAAAGTGAAGGCGGCTTTCTCGTCGTTGGGCTTAATGCAGCGGACGAAGTGAGGTCGAGTCGCGGAAAGGATGGCCATCAGATCACGGAGCGACTCTCGAAACTGAAATAAACCATAGACAACATCAGTTTGCAAAGAGTATGTGTTGACATCGGGTTGGGGTAAGTTGAGGGTATGAGTGAACAGCACGCTCCCACACACCCCCTCAAATAACCCTACCCCCATACATACATACCCCCAATAAATGAAGCAATAATAAACAAGAGTACTCACGCGTAGGGTGGCTACACTGAGGTGGTCGGGTTTACCCCACGGCCCGGTTCACCCCACAGTACTATACATTTACCTGGGAGGCGACAGTTTTCTTGTACTGCGTCGTTTTTGTGCCACGCATTCGCTGTTGTTGCTGCTGCTTCAATGCAGTCGCTTCTTCTTCCGCTTCCAAGATTGTGCGCAAAAAGTCAAACTGAAAGCAGAAACACCACTTCAATTCACATCTATTGTACGCGATTAACACATACCGCGATCTGGCGTCATTGTTGCCAACAAAGAAGTTCTTCAGCTGTTGTCGGTCTGTTGTTCGTTTGTTATCCGTTTATATGGGTGTTGTTAGCTTGTTGTCTGTTCGTCAACAAACCAACAATAAACCGAAAACAAACCGACAACACCCACATATAAACCGACACAATTCGTTGCCAACAATAACAATGACGTCAGGTCGCGCTATGTGCTTAAAAAATCAACCCCCTGATATCTGGAATACCTATGAAAACAAAAACAGTACCTTGCTTTCTTTGAACACTTGGACCAGTTGATCCGAGACCGAGTCCCTGTTCTTCTCCAGAAATCCCTCCACCGTGTAGGACACGTCAGCCGCGAAATGTCGCACGATAAACACCGGACTTCGGATTTTGGGGAACTGCAAGTGTTGCCGATCCCGCAAGGAGCCGCTCCTGGTCGCCGTTCGCAGCGATTCCAGCCAATCATCGTCCGTTCCGCGACCAACCTGAACAACCAATCAGCGCAAAGCGCACTCATCACGAACCAACTGGTAAGATAGTGTGCGTGGTAAGATAGGTAAGACAATTTTGCGTAGCGCACAACACTATCATAAATTGTCTATTCACCGGTTGCGTTGAAAATTTCTGAATGGTCGGTGCATCAGAGGGGTCAGCCAGCAGCGTGTGACGCCGCGTTCACCATACGCCCGACGTATCTAGGAGTACATGGTCGCTTGTGGTGCCATGCACTCCTAGATACGTCGGACGTACGGATGTATGGCGAACGCGGCATGACGAGACCACCCAGACATTTACAGCGCAACTGGTGAATAATATCCAAGCACACTTTCCCAGTACCAGTAAGTACCCTCGCTCGATAGATAAATACGTACGTACCTTGCACTGTTCATCTAACAGATCGATTAGGCCCAGTCTGTCTTCTATGAGGTCGATGCAAGGCTGATTATCGTAGAACTGTATGCGAACCCACTCGATGCCCTCACGCTCGTACTCTTCCTGTTCCAGCTTGAACACGTGCTGAAATATATCAATAAGTAATCAGTCCTATACTTAAAGACCGAAACGGGCCTGCCAAATCGCCGAGATCTCCTCACCATTCGATTCGTCGTCGCGCGGGCATCATTGCGCCAGATTTTGTCTTTCTAGCAGCTCTGTACGTCGAGATATTTCAATTTGCAGTTTTGGTTTTCCCCTGATTTTACTCTGTGACGAGGCATATCTTTTCGTTGCGCCGTCGTCTTTTTTGTTTCTTTCGTAGCCTCCGCCGTCTGCGCGAGCGAAGCGCGACCGGGAAAAAAGACGACGGCGCAACGCAAAAGTGATCACCTTCACAGAGTAAAATAAGGGGAAAACCAAAACTGCAAATTGCATATCTCGACGCACAGAGCAGCTCATCTGGCGCAATGATGCCCCACCAATGAATGGAGTTGGCAGGCATATTCAGTACTGGTTAACCCTGTTGTGTTGCCAAAGAGCTTCGCTATGACAATTGGCGCGTACTGCGCACAATAGTAAAAACGCGGATTTCTGTCCGTGGTTTACGTACTTCTAAACTGCAGGAGTTACATGAATACACAATGCAGCCTTCATACCAAATTGAATTGCTGTTGCAGCTTTTCGTTAGCGTAGTTGATACAAAACTGCTCGAAGCTGTTGCAATCGAATGTTTCAAACCTGCAAGAGAAAACCAATCACAGGTTAAAACGCGATGTCTGGAAGGATTCAGTATTGCTGTACAGTACCGCGGACAGGGGGGTAATTTTCAGTTTTTGGCTGATGACGTGAGCTGATAGCCCAACTGATTTTACGTATTCTACAAAAAAACCGGGTCGAAAATTCGCACCCAGTCCTGAGATACAAGGCCTCAAAGTTGACCACAATTTGACCCTGATTTTTCACTTTTTTCACACAAAAATAGGGGTAAATAGCCCCACAGTGGGGCTTTGGGGCTATAAATTTGCACACACATAGACCTTATGGGGGTACATGTTCAGACAAATTTTGAGCCCTCTAGCCCTCTTGGTTCAGGAGTTAAAGCTGGTTTTGCTGAAAATCCGAAAATTGGAATTTTTTCATAATTTTCAAAATTTTGAGAGAGTTAGTCCGTCAAATCTACATCAAATTTTACATAAGATAGGCTGCAGCATGAATCTTTATTGGCAAAACAAACCAAATGGACAGGTGATACCGACGAAGGGTAATAGTGTGACATGCCCATAGTGGCCGATACGTACTTACGTACATATCTATGTATATAATAACATACGTAGGTACAGTAATATTGTAGAAAGACAAATAATATAACATGATCGGCAAAACAAGTTAACAGTCATATCCAAAAGGGTGTTGCCACCAATTGGTGGCATGATAAAACATGGTCCAGGTCGGTGGGTGGGTTGGTGGGCGGGTTCCTGTATGCTAAGGAGGAGCTGGCTGCTGGCTGCTGTTGAGGAGAGAGTTTCTGTGACATTGTTGATTTATTTTGAAAAATGGGGAAAACGCACACTCTTAAAACCCTTACTCACCACTCTTCGAGGCCCTGCTGTGCAAATTTCCCATATGTGACTTTCTTTTCAAATGTAGCCTATCTTGTAGCAAATTTTCTGCTCTACAAGATTCAGAAATAAAACAGCCGGCAAACGGACTAACTCTCTCAAAATTTTGAAAATTATGAAAAAATTCCAATTTTCGGATTTTCAGCAAAACCAGCTTTAACTCCTGAACCAAGAGGGCTAGAGGGCTCAAAATTTCTCTGAACATGTACCCCCATAGGATCTATGTGTTTGCAAATTTATAGCCCCAAAGCCCCACTGTGGGGCTATTTACCCCATTTTTGTGTGAAAAAAGTGAAAAATCAGGGTCAAATTGTGGTCAACTTTGAGGCCTTGTATCTCAGGACTGGGTGCGAATTTTCGACCCGGTCTTTTTGTAAAATACGTAAAATCAGTTGGGCTATCAGCTCACGTCATCAACGCAAAACTGAAAATTACCCCCCTGTCCGCGCATTTCTCAATACTACCTGACATCGCGTTTTAACCTGTGATTGGTTTTCTCTTGCAGGTTTGAAACATTCGAGTGCAACAGCTTCGAGCAGTTTTGTATCAACTACGCTAACGAAAAGCTGCAACAGCAATTCGATTTGGGTATGAAGGCTGCATTATGTATTCATGTAACTCCTGCAGTTTAGAAGTACTTAAACCACGGACGGAGATCCGCGATTTTACTATTGTGCGCAGTACGCGCCAATTGTCATAGCGAAGCTCTTTGGCAACACAACAGGTTAACCAGTACTGAATACGTGCCTGCCAAATCACCAATCCTCCATTCATTGGTGATCACGCTGGTGAGCACGCAAAAAAGATTTAGCCTCTCTCGCTGCTTTCGTGGGGTGTTGTTCGTTTTGGTTTTCCCTTATTGTACTCTTGAAGGTGATCACGCGTTGCGCAGCACTTTTTTGGAGCACCTGAGCTCGCGCGCGGCGGAGAGCACGAATAAAAGTCGACCGAAGTGCTCACGCGTGGGATGAGGGAAGAGCAAAACTGGGGAATATCACCTTCAGTACTGGAAGCTTCTTTTTTTCTGGGTGCTCACGCGATGGAATGTGATGATCTATGAATGGAGTTGGCAGGCGTTTTCGGTCTAGGTTTAAGATAGGACTGATTACTTATTGATATATTTCAGCACGTGTTCAAGCTGGAACAGGGAGAATACGAGCGCGAGGGCGTCGAGTGGGTTCGCATACAGTTCTACGATAATCAGCCTACGGCATCGACCTCATCAAAAGACAGACTGGGCCTAATAAATATATTAGATGAACAGTGCAAGGTACGTACGTATTTATCTATCGAGCGAGGGTACTTACTGGTACTGGGAAAGTGTGCTTGGATATTTATTCACCAGTTGCGCTGTAAATGTCTGGGTGGTCTCGTCATGCCGCGTTCGCCATACATCCGTACGTCGACGTATCTAGGAGTGCATGGCACCACAAGCGACCACTGTACTCCTAGATCGTCGGGCGTATGGTGAACGCGGCGTAACACGCTGCTGGCTGACCCCTCTGATGCACCGACCATTCAAAATTTTAAACGCAACCGGTGATAGACAATTTATCGATAGTGTTGTGCGCTACGCAAAATTGTCTTACCTATCTTACCGCGCACACTATATTACCATTTGGTTCGTGGGTGTGATGAGTGCGCTTTGCGCTGATTGGTTGTTCAGGTTGGTCGCGGACCGGACGATGATTGGCTGGAAGTCGCTGCGAACGGCGACCAGGAGCGGCTCCTTGCGGGATCGGCAACACTTGCAGTTCCCCGAAATCCGAAGTCCGGTGTTTATCGTGCGACATTTCGCGGCTGACGTGTCCTACACGGTGGAGGGATTTCTGGAGAAGAACAGGGACTCGGTCTCGGATCAATTGGTCCAAGTGTTCAAAGAAAGCAAGGTATTGTTTTTGTTTTCATAGGGTATTCCAGATATCAGGGGGGTTGATTTTTTAAGCACGTAGCGCGACCTGACGTCGTTGTTATTGTTGGCAACGAGATTCTGTCGGTTTATATGGGGTGTTGTCGGTTTGTTTTCGGTTTATTGTTGGTTTGCTGACGAACAGACAACAAGCTAGCAACGCCCATATAAACGGATAACAAACGAACAACAAACCGACAACAGCTGAAGAACTTCTTTGTTGGCAACAATGATCGCCAGATCCGTATGTGTTAATCGCGTACAATAGATGTGAATTGAAGTGGTGTTTCTGCTTTCAGGTTGACTTTTTGCGCACAATCTTGGAAGCGGAAGAAGAAGCGACTGCATTGAAGCAGCCGCAACGACAGCGAATGCGTGGCACAAAAACGGCGCAGTACGAGAAAAACTGTCGCCTCCCAGGTAGATGTATAAGTACTGTGGGGTGAACCGGGCCGTGGGCTAAACCCGACCACCTCAGTGTAGCCACCCCCCCCTACGCGTCAGTACTCTTGTTTATTATTGCTTCATTTATTGGGGGTATGTATGTATGGGGGTAGGGTTATTTTGAGGGGGTGTGTGGGAGCGTGCTGTTCACTTAGTGGCCTCAACTTACCCCAACCCGATGTCAACACATACCTCTTTGCAAACTGATATTTTCTCTGGTTTATTTCAGTTTCGAGAGTCGCTCCGTGATCTAATCGCCATCCTTTTCGCGACTCGACCTCACTTCGTCCGCCAGGCTCTCAGCTGTTCAGCAAT